>VYZV01025531.1:282-47986 GCA_013401275.1 Pandion haliaetus
TTAAATGCATTTCAGCAAATACCATAAATGTAAATAAGTTTGTTTTAGTTATGGAGAGAATGGGTTGGGGAAATGAATTTATTTTAAATAGCAAATCATGAAATGGAGTTGAGTATGCAAATAGCAGAAGCTATTAAGAAAATGAGGGAAATGTCTTAGATCTCCATCAGGAATCTCAGTTATTCCACTCACTTGAACATAGTTCAAAGGAAGTCCACCACAGAATGCCTGCTGCCTTTGTGACTGAAGAATTGCGTTTAATGAACTCAAACAGAATATATAATGATCACTGTCATTATTTACCGTTTTTACATGGGAGAAAATTACTTGTTTACATTGCGGATTGATTATTTGGATTATGAATTGACTTTTAACTGGTACAGAAATGAGGCATTTCTAAATATAATGAGAAATTATTCCTTACATAAGCTCTTGGTGTAATCAGTTGTGGGCAGGGTTTTAATAACACTTTTTTGCAAAAGGAAGATAGAAAATTGACGTTTAGCTGCTGAGCCCTCAAAATAGAAGTAATCTGAAATTTGACTTATGAATAATTATTCATTTGAAATAAGTATAAAAGCCCATGAGCAGAACTTGGAAAAACATTAAGGTTTTTAAAATACCTTACAGTATTTTCTCTTCCCCTTCCTGCCTACCTGATAAAAACCATTAATACTATTGTGCTTATCTGTGAATAACAAAGATGACAAACAGTTTACTGAACAGTGTCATCCTGTCTTGAAAATGAATCTATTGTTGGTAAACCTTTGGGAGTTAGAAACTCTTCCCTCATTTTATTTAAATAAAGGAAGGGTTATCATTCCCAAAACCTTAGCAGATAATTTGATTAGGTAGCTGAAACTGATATTGGGATCAACTTAAGGGCACACATATTTATAGCAAAATGTAATTGGCAGAGAAAATAACTGTAGTATTAGGAATAACACAAGTTATCCAAAGCATTGCTGTTAACATACATCTGTCCGTCTACAAAAATGGACACACTCAGTGATCAGCAGGTTACTTAACATATGCTGAAGCATCAAGTAGAGCAGCATAAATATTAATGCTCAACTTCAGATGCATGGTTGGTAATTACATACACAAAATCATTTCCCAGGACAGTTTTTACAGTTTGCCTTGTCATAAAACAGATACGCTTAAAGTAAATCAGTATTGTATATGAAAAGTCACTTTATGGCAAAGTTTGAATATGAAAGTGAATGCAGTGCTAACTTAATGGTACATAATACAGAAGTCTGTTCTAACAGTAGCTTATGACTTTTCAGGGTTTATGTTAAAAAGGGTCTCAGATGGCAAAATAAGTACTGTGCTACCATGCACTGTTGAACTCGGCTCTATTCAATAGTTAGGTTATATTGCTTTTGTAATTTTCAAAGGGAATTTGGAGTTTGACCTTTTGCCTTCAAACTGTCCCTTTCCTAATTCCACCAAAAATTTTAAAAGTATTTGCCCAGATTTCTCAGTGAAGTGTTCCGTGTGGCAAAATCTGTGTATCATAAAATAAAAAAAAAAACCTGTAAGGGTAGAACATAGTGGTTTGGGCTAAGAAGAGTATAACAGCTTAATTTTCAGTGACCTTTATTATTTTCATAAGACTTTTTTTTTAAAGTTGTTTACAAATGTACCTTTATTTTTCTCTTAAACTGTCTGGAGTATTCCGGAATTTTTTCATGTACTCTTTTGTCCCAGTTAAAGCTGTTCCTCTAGTAATGGAGTTGAAACATCTAGTTTTGTCTGGGCACTGCCTTCTCAGAAAAGGTAACAGGTTCTGCTTTTTGTTACAGTACATGTTCTGTATGATGTTGTGTAATTGAAAGTATGCTTCTGTACACTGTGGAGTTCTGCCAAAAATGGCTTTTTTTAGGCTTTTGGGTTTTCTTTCTGATGAGAAGCTGAAGATTGTAATTCAAAACTTGTACATAAAATGGTGAATGATTTCATATGATTCAGAAATGAGCAGTGTGGCTTTCTGCTACAGGGTTTTATTGCGTTGTCAGGAATCTAATTAATAAAAGCTGAGAGACTTCCACAAACATGTAGTAATGCCCCAGCGCTTGCCAGGGCATCCTTGATCTCCAATGGAATCCCACACAGGGTGGGGGATAATCATCATGCAGTTGTTCCCACCACCGAAAGAAAATTCTTCTGCTATTAGCTCTTCCCTTCCTGTGTGCAGAAGTAGGGTGTAGGATGAATAGTCCTACTCATAACTGAGTATCAAGATATTTTAAGAATGTGACATCTTCCATACGGATGTTCTGCAAAAAGATAAGCGCTCGTCTTTCGTTGCTCACTTTGGACAAATTCCATTCCCTGGAACTTCTCTATTTTGTTCATAATGGATTTTACTGCTTGAGAGTTTCCGTTACCATACCACAGGCAGAGACAACCCCTTAACTGTCTCTTTGCCTGTGAAGAACACAAAATTGTGCTTCAGAGCTGTTCTGAGCTGCTTTGAACAACTCGACTATTTCAGGTGCCCTGCTCAAACCTGCAGGAAAGTTTGAAAGGATAAGGGCAAAGAAAGGTGCGGCACAGTCTACCTGAGCTCAACACTCAAAACTCAACACTCAAAATACAGATTTCCCTGTGGTGAACTGGTTGAAGAGGAGGATCTTACAAAAGTAAGCCTGTGTACCTGTATATGCACACGTATACACACTGTTATGTACTTACATATATAGGTGTAGAGAGCTGCATATATCAAATCATAATTGATAGATGTCTTTTTATTTCCAAAATCTGAGCTTTCTGTAGTTAGCTTTTATTTACTTTAATAATGTCACTAGATGAGTGGTGCTCTAAGCCTGTGAGGATCGTGTTCTATAGAGGCAGATAAATACAGGTGTCTGTATGTGAGAGTGCATCAGTTATTTTCTGTACCCGTGTAACCCTTTTCTACTTCTTGCAGGGACAGTTCAGATCTCCCACCGCACTTGGACAGATTTGCTACAAATGTTTTGACTTTGAACCTGCATCCTGAGTCTGGTCATGGAGAGGTACTTAATGAAGGAGCAAAACTGAATTTAGACCGAATACTTTAAATTTTTAATTATTAATTAAATACTGTCTTAAAATACTTAAAGAGCACTGGTAATCCGAGGGCTATAACCTAAACAAGCATTAATGAAAAAAAGGTTTTTATGCATAGCTGTGTGCTTTTTTACACTAAGTAGCTAAAACTGAGATACTCCAAAGGATGAAATAGGCTTGTGTTCACATAATTACACATGCTTTGTTGATACCCCCCTTCTAACTTGGATAAAGGCAGCCCAGCTACTCTTACGCTTGGGAACTGTTGCCTTTTACAGATGGAAAGAGAGGAGCAGATGGTTGCATTGTAAGAAGTTAAAAGCATATCCAGCCTTGTGAAGCAAAAGGCACTGGGAGAGGCAGACCTGGAAGTGGGTGGAGTGGAGCCCCTGCCTCCTTGGTGTGAGACCACAGCTCTTCGCCAGTGCTGGGGGAGATGGGGGTGACATGGCTAACCCCGGCTGCGGGTCCCTAGCTGTGTGCAGACTGCAGCTGCGAGTTTTGGCTTTCCTTGGACCTCTTCCTGCCCTTAAGCAGTGGGTGCTCCCTGCGTAAATAGGGATCAGCTAATGCTGGCACACATACTGGTGGAAATGCAATGGTCTTCCCTTTTCCCGGCCATGCTTTTCCCTCCCACTGGTGAATGGGAGAGGCTGTGGAGCAGCTGCACGTAGGCTGCTCTCCTGTGGTATTTAGGCAGAGGACCAAGGAGTGACTTACATTCATATAACCTGTGGGCACAGCATGTGGGATGGGACATGATTTTAGCTCATAGCAGAAGACTAGAAAAAAAATCCCTGGTTGTAGGAGACTTCATATGGTGAGGTGGATATGCCTAAGAGCTCCATCTGAGTCTGTTCCTCTCCTTTTTCATGAGGAGCAGCAAGGTGGACTTCACCTATCAGGATGCCTTTGAGCAACATGCAAAGCCACCACGGCTGTCGTGGTAGCTGCTGCAGTGTGCAAAGAGGGGTGGCCAAAGAGCTGCTTAAGAAAAGGAGAGCTGTTTGCACTGAGCCGTTTATGCAGCGTTGCTGGTGTCAGTACAATATACATTTAAGACTACTCTGACTCCCTTCCAAAACCAGGCAAAGTTACAAAGATGAGGCTAAGAGAGGGAATAAATTGGACATCCTCAGATGACAGGATATATTTGTCAAGCCGCCCCTGCAGAAGTTTTCCTGTGAAGGTCTTTGTTCTCCAAGGCCCCAGAAGAGCCTGCCTGTGCCCATCACTGGAGGACTCCTCAAACAGCTGTCTCCAAAAAGTTAAACCTGGTACATGCAAATCAGACTCTTATTAAAGTTTCTTACATCATCACTCGCAGCACGGCTAGAGCATAGCCGGGATTTGTTCATGAGGTAGGAGGTGAAGCTAATTTAGCTCATCCTCTTAAGGGCTGCCTGGGGTCTGCAGGGCTGCTGGGCACAAACTGCTTCTGTCAGTAAAGTGCTCAGATAGGACCTAAGAGGCAGAGAAGGCGCAAGGAGCCGTTTGGGTCAGTGCAGCTGTGCTTTACACTAGAGCAGGGTGCCATGGCTGAATGTTAGCAGGCCTGCTGGGGAGAGCCATGCTACTGTTTGTCATTAGAGGTCTTTAGCCACCACTCCAGGTGTCCTTGAGTGCTGGCAGACACCAACACTATAGTAAAGTGTGAGGTTTAGGGTGATCTTTTTATGCTCGTCAAAACCACTAGGTACCAAGGAGTGGCTGAGAAGGGATTTGTTTTGGGGAAAAAAAATGAGGCTGAGGGTCATTGGGTGGACTGTGTCCCACATATCTGGATTAGGGAAACACACCTGTAGCCTTGGCACAAGCCCTCCTCCGAGTGCACTACCGAAGGAACCACGTGGTGAAATGAGAGGTGAGGTGGAGGCTTTCATGGTTGTGTTCCTGAGTGCTCTGACTTCTCGGACCTGAAAGGAGAAAGAGGAAAAAGCCTTACCAGCTGGGGATCTGAATGTGGCTGGCTTATTGTCTATTTCGCATATTATGGCATGTCACCCCCCAAAAAGTGCTGTAGGTCAATCGCAGCTGAGTTTTCAATCGCAGCAGCTTTAATTCTGTGTGTTTAGGACCGTGTAACCTGCACCTCCTGGGCAAACCTCAGCCTTCACTGGCTTTGAGCAGATACAACTGAAAGCGCTATTCCTCTCCAAGAGTGGAGGAGCCAGCGTACCCATGTGAGAGCTACCAGCAGCAGCAACTTCTGTCTTCTAAGTCAGTGACTTGAGCAAGGTGGAGGGGCAGATGAATTTGTCCCTCCATAAAGCATAATTTCTTATCTAACTACTTCTGGAGCAGGACTTTTTAATATAATCCTATTGTGATAAATCCTGAAAGGTGCAAAAAGGGATTAAGAATCTAACTTGGTATTAATTGTCTGAAAGCTCAGATTTTGGTGATTTTTTTTTTTTTTTTTTCCTTCTCTAGTGCCCAGTCTCAGAGCTAGAAGAGGAGCTAGCAGATAGAACCAATTGCCCGTGGTTTTTCTGTATTCTATTCAGCTCCTACAGATTTAGTCTCTGCCAATGAGGCTCATGTATAGAGATTACAGTTGAAGAAAGTAATAAAATCTAATTACAAAGAAGATGGCTCTAAAGAAGTTAGCCTTTACTTGACATATTTAGGAGCAGATTTTGTAACAGTGAAGCAAGTAATTTCAGAATATCTTTATTAGGGAGAACATCAGTCCAATGGCAGGTGTTGATGTTAACAAGTTTTTAAGCAGCACTGTGTCTTTGTTTGCCTGAGTGGTTACTTCTAGTCTGAGTATTGAAGTTGCTGGGGGAAAGCAGAGCTTTGGGTTCGCAGAAAGTGAACCTGCAAAGTCCCTTTCTGAAATCAAACAAAATGCTGAAATCTCAAAAATTTGCAAGAAAAATGAAGGAGAGTGCCAGTGAGGAAAATGAATTTGCAGTCAGTTTGGCATGTTAATCCAGATGTCTAAAACTGGCTGGGCAGGGAAGCAAATGGTGTATTACCCTCACAGCTGCAGGAGGGAGATGGTGTTCCAAAAATTTTGCTTTTTCCAACTCGGTCAGTTGGTCTGAGAGGTTGTTACTCTTACAGCAAACCATGCCTGGCTGAGAGCCTTTTGCTGTCACAACTACAGACAGTGTCATACTCTGCTCTTTAACAAACATCAGGCTCCCAAGACAGTACAGTCCTTAACCGGTACCAGCACGTGCAGGGGTAGGAAGAGGGTATGTTCTTCCACATTTCCCAGGAAAGTCTCACTAATATCACAGCAGCAGGTGCAATGGCCAAGTTTCTCACTAATGATTTATAGTGATAAGCAACTTTCTGCTTAAGGTTTCTTCATTTGAATTGGCTTCTTGCACCAAAAGACAGCATTTCTCATAATTACTTATTCCCCCCTAAAGAAAGCATATTCGAATCAATTAAAAGGTAATCTATAAATTAATATTTAAGAAATCTGAGGTTTAGATCACTTGTTAAAACAAAAGAGCTGTACATGCTGGCAGTCTAATATAAAATTATCTGTAGTAGCCCCCTGTCAGCTGATGCTGCCAGGTCCCAAGGGCCCATTTTGCTCACAGGCTGAATGAGCTGAATGTTTTAAAAAGTGCTTAAAAGAAGTTTAAAAGTGCTGACTGATTATGTTCTGGTTCAGTGTCCCTCCTGCTGTGTAATGGACAAGTGTGCAGTAGCTCTAAAATATGCCTTAAATACAGAAGCGTTCAGGCAAAGCGTTTATTCATCCGTATTCAAGCCACCACAGCAGTACTCTACGTTGTGAAGATTTTTGCAAGATCATCACAACAGATTTCTCAAATCTCAATGCTATCAACTCCATCGTCTGCCCTGCAGTCCAGCGTGAGCATGTCAAGAGAAGAAAAGTAGCCGCCTTCACAAGCCAGTCAAAAATTGAATTCAACATCAGTGTCACTGCTGTCAGTTGCATAAAAATATTGCTGTATAGTATGGCAATGAATCGCAGGCTATGCTGTTCACTTATTAACTTGGCATAAATACAAATCCCTTAAGAATCAGATGATGAACACTAAGCGCTTTGAGCTCTTCTGAACCTTTATGATCCAGTGGCTGGTATTTACTTGGACTAATGTTCCCCATGGTATCTGCACAGACCTAATAGTTGTTCTGTGAGTGATGATAATGCACTAATGCCGGTTGCCCTTTCTTTCAGGCACAGCAGAGTTCAAAAATTTTCAACATGATTGTAAGCAAGCCGTGACTCTGGGGATCTTTTTTGTGTCACTCTGAAGAGATATGGGAAAGAAAACTACAGGTTTCTCTTTATTTTCAAGAGCTGAGTGTGCCTGTCAGGGTTGGAAAGCTTGCCCCAGTGTATCAGGGCAGCAGCAAATGGAAGATGTTCCTGCTGCTGTGAGCTTGAAGATATGCAGCCTTCTTTATAACAAGGATCAGGACTGTAGAGGAATGATACTGTCTCTACTCTGTGTATGGCTATTTTTCCCATACGGACCATTTTCTCAGACCTCAGCCTCGGAGCAGGTAACTGGAGGGGTGGTAGAAGTATTCACAAAGATGTTTTCTCCCACTTGCTTTGCAGGCAAGGGAGAGATGTGTTCCTCCACAGTTAATTCAAGCCATGAGCCTAATTTAGGCTCCTGAAGTGGATGATGCAGAACATAAATCCCTCTGCCTTGCAAGTCAGTCTCCCCATAGACTACACAGGTGGATCTGGGAGAGATTACTCTTAGATGCCTTTAGCATTTGTGAATACGCCAATAACCCCCCATTTGTCAGCATCTGCCAGTGAGGAAAACCAGAGATGATACCTACACCCATTTTGACCTGTTGTGTTTGTGCTGCTGAACATGTTCTGGACCTTAAAAACATTTAATAGCCAAATATATAATTGACCTGCAGTTTTCACAGTAAGAGTGCGTAGTATAACTTGCCCTCTTATTTGGACCAAGGCTAATGTTTGACATATGATAGCCAGGTTTATCTAATTATCCCTAGAATTAGTATCAAGAGCAGCACAGGCCATGTGTACCCTTGGTGTGTCTGCAGGCAGGCTGCAGGAGGACCTGTGATACAAGGAAAAGTCGTGTAGCTACCACAACTCTCCACCTCAAAGAGCAGCAGGGGTGTTAAGTTGTGGCAGTGGTTTTGCAAGGCGATTGCCTATAATCTAGGCTAACATCGCCGATTCACTCTGTTTGCTGCCCAGCAGACAAATTAATGGTGTGAGTCATTGTCAACTCCTACTAAATAAACAAGTGACCTAGAGATGAAAGGCTCTGTATCCAAATTGTTTTTGTTAATTGCACTGTGGGGCAAGGATAGATTTAATTTCAAGGACAGGAATATTAACCTCAATTCCTTTCCGTAATTGAGTGTGGAGAAACAAGAGGCGTAAGCAAGGGAAGCAGAGAACAAGGACATGGGTCATTAGCACTGTCATCTGGTCTCACAGGCAGCAGTGTCTTGTAAAAAATGTCATTGCAGCAACCAGGAGGCAAAAGCTTATTTGGCCATGTACAGAGCATAGGTAGTAAGAAAATTTACAGCAGTGATTGGATTTTCACCAGTATTTAGATGCACAAGTCTCAGCACAGGCTTTATAATGATAAGCCAGTAACTGGAGCCCATCTTGCAGCAATTCATAGGGTAAAAACACCAGCAAAATGCTTCAGGACTGTCTCCATGGGTGATGCTGGCCCCATGGGAAGCCTTAAGTGAAAAAGATGTGGTCATCAGGCCTACTGGAGTATTTCTCACCTGAAGGCTTCAAATCACTTTCCAAAAAGCACAATTACAGGAGAATAGAGACCAAAGAGAGCATAGCTGACCTTCCAGAAGGTCCATACCTAATTTGGGAATAGGAGTCACGTTTCCTGCCTGTCTGTCCAGTAATTTATTTAGTGGTCTCCAGTGATTCTGTCCCTGACTAAATATCAGTTAAGCAGCACAATTCAGGAGAGGTTTCCTGGATCTAGGTTGGCTAGAGACTACATCCTTCTAGTTGGCAAGGATTAGGTACTTTTTTTTTATTTTTAACTGCTGTTAGCAGCTAAGTTGATTAGACTGATACAAATGGAAGCAAACCAATTACAAACCAGGTCAGCTGTTGTGAAAGTGGGATAGCAATGAATGAATGGGTACATCTTTTGGATACACATAGCAAGGTGGTGAAATTACATCTTAATGTGAGATAACGTGTCTCCTATGTATAAAAGACCAGGGGGTTTGGGCTTGCTACAAACTCTGCTTAATCTTGCTCAGGGT
This sequence comes from Pandion haliaetus, assembly GCA_013401275.1. Taxonomy (NCBI): domain Eukaryota; kingdom Metazoa; phylum Chordata; class Aves; order Accipitriformes; family Pandionidae; genus Pandion; species Pandion haliaetus. Next base: position 9,583 of record VYZV01025531.1, read on the forward strand.
CGTAATTATTAGTGAAATAAAACAATCTAAGAGACAACTTTCTGGTAATGCTCTAAAGAACTTTATAATTCAGGGAGAGAGTAAAATATTCTAAATCAAACATACTGTTACTTCTTAAAAATTCTGTAAAAACATTTTAAAATTATGCTCTCATTTTTTGTTAAGAGGTTAACAGAGATCTATTTATGTTATACACTTCACGACTGTCCTTACAAGTGACTGTGCTTAATTACATTAAAATGCTGTGCAGTTAGGAAAGAATGTGCCTAAAGCTGTATCTCCACATGCAGTGCTCATAAGAAGAAAGAATTTCTCACTGAGCTCAAATTCTTTCTTTTCTGCTATTTAGAACAGAGGAAATGCAAAATCATCTCCCTTCTACGAATCCAGCAGTGACTGCAAAGCTGTAAATAAAAATTCATTACTTTCTTGTGACACCAGTGAGAGAGTAAACAAAAACTCAATAAAGGCATGTTTTACTTATATCTGGAGAAAACCTTTAAGGCTCTGCAAAATAATAAATTTTGCTAGTCTCTTGACTTAGCTCAGTTACTCTTGGCTCCCTGGAGGCCCATCATTTTGAGAGAACTGTGGCCTACTTGGCTTGAGAAACCAGGCCAAACTCTCTTTACTTTAAAAAAAATAATAATAATAAAAAATAATGCCACAGTTTCTTGCAGTGTTCCAGAAAATGCAGCTCAATTCAGGAGGGTACAAGCAAATCCCAGCACACTACAGACTGGCACTGTGTTCTGTGATTGCTCCCAGTGTACCATTGCTGTGTTAGCGAAGGTCTGGTTTGTCGTCTCTTGCTCAGAGAATCGCCTTTTGGAGTCTTGCAGACGTTTCTATATGTGCTTAGTTTAGGTGCTGTTACCCCCCCTGGGGACTCTCACCAGCCAGCCAAGGCCAATGCCTGTCCGGTGGAGTGTGCCCGACATCGGTGCCACCAATACCCTAAATTATGATTGAAATGATAGGTCAGTTTTTTGATCAATGGCTTCTTCCTGCCCAGCTTGGGTTTCTTTTTCACGTATTCTTCATCACTGAAGTTCAGGCAAGTACAGAGGTCTTACGCAGTCGTCCTGTGCTTGTAATCTCTGTTGTAAGACTGGACATGTGCACAGATGGGTTTTAAACTGCCTAATTGTTCAACTTATTTGCCAATATATAGAAATAAATACACAACAGACACAAATTAACCTCTAAATTCAATCAAAGTGAAAAAGACAAGCATGTTATTCCTCTTTTTATGTGTAGTTTATGTTTACTAGTAGACAAAAGCAATATATTTTCACTATGTAAGTGGTAATAAATGCATGTAGTTTTTCTGCAGAATTTCTCAGTGTCAGCTTTGCAGTAGCCAAGACACAGCATTTACGCTGGATCTGCAAGAAACCACAATAAATTTGAAAAAGTTAATTAAACAATACTGAGACTGCCAGCAGGGGCTAAATTACATCATGCTATAACCTGGGTTTCCTGGAGGTGAGAGAGACTTCTGCTGAAGGAGGGCTGAGCAGCAGGAAAAAGCTTTTTTTTTTTGAGCTATATAGCTCATGGAGCCCTTCAAACCATGACGCTCCGCTCCATAACTGAGATGAGACCCTGAATAAAGACCTGGCAACAGAAAAATGGTTCCAAATAGCCCTCAATCTCTTTTGTGTAAGGCAATTTTTCCCTTGCATTAACATGTCGAGCACTGAGGACTTTGTACTTACTAAGACTTTTTGTTTTGCTATTTCCCGCTGAGCAGTGAATTTTGTACTACTGAAAGCTGTGATTATGCAAAAATATGGCTCTTTTTTTTCCCCCCCCTTGTCCCCAAAGGAATATCACTGCTTTTGAAGAAGCAGCTCTGCTCTGCAGAGAGAACTTGGCAAGCCTGGTAACTTAAAAATCTGATTGCCAATGAGCAAGTCTTCAGTTGTGCATACATTTCATTTTGATGTGGTGGCCTGGGAATGTTCCTGAGCTAATTAAAATGCACTGAGTAGTCAGCTGGTGGTGCTGAAACCTGCTTTACAGCTTGGAAATGGGAATTGCAGTGGTTCCCTCCTCCTGGTCCAGAATTGTTCGGAAGGAATGTCACATGGAGCCTGTTCAATGCACAAAGCCTCTCTAATGGGGCAAAATGGGTTTGTGTCTGAAATTAGACATTATTAATAATTTAAGAGCAAAGAAAATGTGCACTAGGGTAGAGGCTGGGGTTTGCAGCTCCTACAAAGAGCCTACTTAAAACCCAGCATGACCTTGACAGCTGGACAGGCTTGGACACAAAAAAGAAGTTGGATTATAGCAGTTAAGAAGGAGTAATCTGAGAAGTATCTGAAATTAGCCTTTATTTATTTTTAATAAACACCTTGGATGATACTCTTGCTTTGGGATTTTCCACAGTAAAAAAAAGCAAAAACCAACACAGTACCTAAGTCACCCAGATTAATTACTAGAGTAGTCTTTGAAATGACTCAAGCAGCCAAAGGATGGATGCTTGCAGTATTTGCAGCTGCCACCGAGGAGCAGGACAAGTGCAGGGCTCTCCTGCTCCGGGTGGCGACTGCCGTGGGTAAGCCCTGGCATGAGCCTTATACCCATAGTGGCTTCTTATCTTTAACCTCGAAAGGATTCAAAAAGTGCTTGCTAGAGTCCAGCTTGTGCTTCAGCAGTGGGCAGGGCTCTTTTGAGGGCAGAAGTGTGGCATTTGCACCACTCATCCTTCTACTTGGCATAAAAGATGCAGACAAATCACTTGAAGATGGGGCATCTCTGTGCTTAACTACGTGCTTCCTCTGACTATTTTTGTGCAGCAGTGCAACCTTTCTAAACTTACTGGTGATTTACCTGAATGTCACAGAAAGGAAAATGAGGTGTGTTTTTGCATTTCCTTCTGCCAAATGAGCATGTAGTCTCACAGTCACCTATGGAAACTGGAGGGGTACAAAAGTGAATTTTTCCTCTTCTCATTGCAATTTAAAGAAAGCATATGGAAACTATTTTGGTGGATCTACAGTCTGTATCTTATTTAAAATAAAAATTGTCCATTGAGTAGATTTCCACTTATTCTAGCAGAGCTCTGGTGATTTACATCAGTTAAGAATCAGCTCATCATTTCCTTTAAAGCTACTTATATCAATCTGTGGTTATGAGCACTCTACAAAGTATTTAAGGTGCATTTTTAAGGAGAAGAAACCCTCAACAAGATTTCTGTGGCAAATACAAGTTTGAAGTGATACTTTGTGGTGAAAACATGGTTAATTTTCCTCTTCCAGAGATTTTAGTGAGGTTCAGTGCTATTTTAGATATAATAATCTGTTTAATTAAAAGGAAATGTTTCATTCGTTGGTGTCTGTCAGTATTTGTACTTTATATTGTTTTACAAAAAATCATTATCACAAGCCATTTTATTTAAACTCAGCATGTTAAACGTGGCTTTCCTGAAGCTCTGATGTACTATCAATTATTTAATAAGCATGAAGTTTACAACTTAGCTAAAGGTTATCATCTATAATAGATACATCTGCTTGTGTTTTCCCAAAAGCCGTGCATTTTGACCTTTTTGCTATACAAAAGAGTAAACTGTTTATGTGTCTGTAGAAGCTATGATGGGACTGTGGTTTTCCTCTTGATTTTGCACTGCTCACTTTACATGATCTTGAATTAAAAAAAAGTTAAGTTGCAGCAGGTTTACATCAGAAAATAAATACACACACTGCTGTATTCTCTTGAATGCTGTCATTATGATGTAAAACTTTATATTAAAACCAATTTTGGGCACTGTCAGACAGCAACAGAGAATACACCCCTGAGGACAATGCTCCTTTCAGGAACGATTCAACTTTTCTTGCAAATGAGGCCATTTCTAGTGAGATAACACTTTCTCAAAAGAGCCAGACAACTTGGGTATCTAAGCTGCATGCTCAGAAGGGTGTTTGGCACTTTGAGACCTAGGTTTCCACTGAAGCCAATGGGACTTGGTTTCCTAAAAGATTGAGTTGCTTTTGAAGATGAGCTGTAGTTGGCCAAATCATTTTCATCTGGTATAACAGTCCTGTAAAAAAAAAAAAAAAAAAAAAAAAANAGGCCAAGGCCACCTTATTTTTACTCCTTCTGTAGTCACTAGCACCCCTGAAATTGAAGCCCCTGGACTTGGGGTGGCACAGACCACCAAATTACTATTTGGCACCTAACCTTCCAGATACAAAAGTGGGCATTGCTGAAGAGTGGTCCAGCGATCCCACAGCCAAGCCCTGGGGAACGGGCCCCAGTCACCATCAGTGGCTGAAGGGATCAGTCTTCCAAGTGCATACATTTGTTATTTTTAAATGGGACAAAGGCTCTTAAATCATTAGGTATCTGTAAAATTTTTTGCCTGGTCCGACCAGAATTGCAATTTCAAAGACATACAGAGGAGTTTTGTGTTTGTAGTGAAATGCCAGAGCTGCTGCATTTTAGTATTTGGGGGTATTTTTGCCCAACCCCCACTACCCCCCCTTTATTCATGACATGAGGAGGAACCTCCCCATTGGGAAGGAAATTTTCTGGACTGATGCTCAGTGCTGTGGTACCTTGGAGTTAGGTTTTGGATGTGGTCAGCTGAGATGTTGTTTCTTTGGTTTACTCCTAAAGGAAGACATGGCTGAGGCTTTGTGGGAGAACTCTTTGTTCCCTCCATGAACCTGTACTGAAGCAGGTAGGAAACATTAAGCAATCCATTATTTTAAAAGAAAGATTGTTTAAACCAGAATGCCTGGAAGTACCTTAACTCTCGACAACTGGAAATCATTTTCTAAAACCTCTTATTCACTAAGAATCATTTAATTCTTTGAAATGTAGGCCATTTTCAAGTCATTTTCTACAACAAATGGGACCAGCTCAATCTGTTCTTCACATTTTAGTAATTTAAAAGGACATAACTGAATTTTATTTTAATGGTAATTGCAAACTCATGCAGAAAATGTAAATGCACACTTCCCGATTAGCTTGCAGCATAAACCATGGCTTCTATTAATGTATTCCAATTTGTAATTCTTTGCACAGTATGAGATTTGAAAGCTGTGATTAAAATTAATTAGGTTAAGTAAAGTTTATCCCCCCTGAGCACTGCTATTTGAAGAAAGAAATAGTAAAACACTAGCTACATCTGCCACTGCAGGAGGCTAAAGCATCCCGAGGAGTAGCAGCATTGCTTTTTCAGAAGAGCTGCATGCTGCTTTTTTGGCGTACCTTAAGCACCATGTATTCTTTCCTACAAGCTAACTGGGAGCTGTTAAGTTACTCTTTGCCTCTTGTAAATGCTCTGGAGCTACAACATCTGTATGAGCATCTGACTAACCAATCTTTGTAATACAGTGGATGACATTACTTTGCAAGTGGTATCATCGTTACCTAGCTAGGCATTAGAGTGCTGCCCCACCACCATGGGAAATGAGCCTCCCAAGCTCAAGAGGTGACAGAAATGTTGTCCTGAGGGTGCCCCTGGAGTTTTTGCTTGCTAGTTTATTTGATTGTTAGTGGTTGGTTTTTGGTGAAATCCTTTTTAAAGGATTTTTTTCCAAAGAGGAGTATTTGGATAAAAAGAAGTATAAGTGTTGGGAATATTGAGCTTGCTGGCATGGAGAGGCCTTTTTGAAAGAAAAGACAGTCACACTCTGACCCCTCTCTGGTCCAGCGACCAGGACACTGGCTGGAAACACTGCGTAACTTGCCTGTGTGCTGTGTTTTACACTCTCTGATTCCTGTCACTCCAGAGGTGGCAGCCAATGCCCCAAAATCTGGTCTTTTGCTATTCTCTGTTCTTTCGGAGCAACTAATTGACTAATTGAGCAATTCTTTACCAGGTGAAGCCTTCTGCAATCAGCATCTGTCACAGCCAAACCCTTGTAGTAGTTACTAGGTATTGAATATGCTTGACCGATAACCAGGTTTGTGCTAGAAGCAGGAGGTTATTTTTGGAGGCCGATGCCATTTGGTGACCCAAGATGAAGCCTTCATGCCTCTCTGATGAAGACAGGCTGTTCCCATGATGGGAAGGTAAGGGCACTGTGCCAGATGATAGCTCTTGAAAATGTTCTGCCCTGCCAATGAGTGCTCCCTTTGCCTTCTCTTCCAGCCAGATCTCACCATGAGCTGCACCCAGCGGAGCCCTCCCCACTCCCATGAGTCATGCTGGATACACCTCAGAAATTCAGTCAGATGGGAGACTGAGGAATGATAGAAGGTATAGTCCGGGCAGGGAGAACGAAGCATCCTTGCAGAGAGCAAAGCACGATGGGGCTTAGCCCACAGCACTCACCAGACACCCCAGCAGATAGCAGAGCGGCGCACATTGACAAAGGGATGGCCCTCAGGTTAAGCCACTTCAAAAGTGGATGAAACTTTTAGAGGAATTAAAAAATTGAAATCTAAAGCACACTCTGGGTCAGTGGAGTAATTCACATTGCTACGTCTGACACTGCCATGGCATCTGATTAGGAAAGAAACAGAAATGAATTTTGCTGTTGTTACCCTTGCTCTAGTCCAATTCTAACAAGCACAGCAATACATGAGTTGTGGTGCCTTTCTCACCCAAACAGCTGCACTCTCTCACCTCATATTTCATTGTCTAAAGTCAGGCATTGCGCAGAAAGCTCAGTCCTGGTAGAAGCATGAGGCTGAGCTGCCACGCGTGGAGAGGAACCTCCACGGGCTGGCACCCAAGGCAAAACTGCTCGTTTCTATTTCTTTGGTGTGAGAGTTGAAAAAGAAGAAATGGGAAATCCTGTTAAAATGAAAATGCTTTACACTGCCTCCCTGACAGTAATTTCTGAACAAGAATTTCTTACTGTCTGGTATTTCTGGATTAGAAGGTAAGACCAGAGAAGATACAGTCATATGGTCCCCTTTAGCTATGCAGCTGCCCGAGCCAGAAACAGCACTGCCATTGGGGTGGTAAACAAAAGGTATTGAAAAAAAGAAGACTTTGCACTACTGTGCAAAGCCACAGGCTTCACAAGGCCATTCATGGCTTCTCAGGCTCAGGAGGAAGCTCTGCAATCCCTAAGTCTATCATCCTTTTAACTCAGGCCAGGGAGTTACACCCAGTAATTTCTGTTGCACGCCTGTAATTTACCTGAGCTACGGCCATGCGCTTTAGCAAAATGGCAGGGAGAATGGAGGGAGTACCATCAGACTTGACACGACAGTAAATCCTTAATGAGAAAACAGCACGAGGTTTTGAAGCCCAGCAGATGTGGTGCCTCCAAGCCAGGTCTGAAGGGAGGGCTGGTGAGGCAGCAGCAGGAGGGCTGCAGCTGGCCGGGGTCTGCCATGCCCGGTTTGAAGGACGTCCATCACACTGAGCGTTGTGAGTCTTGTTGCACCCTCCTTCCTGTCCTTGGGGCTGCTGTCACAGGACCAGAGCAGGTCTGACTCTTGCATTCAGTCAATAGGAAGGAAGAGACCCTACATAAACCAGAATCCACTTAACTTGCTAGGTACAAAGATCTCCTTGTATTTTTAGATATCATGGTCAATCCCACTCCTTCCAGCAGTCTTTTTCCTCCCTCACCTCTCTCCTTGGCACAGCACTGACACCACGACTGCTCTCCTCTTCCTGCCCTTCTGTGCTCCTCACCCCCACTGCAGCACACACAACCTGAGCAGCATGGGTTTGCATGTTTATTGAAGGAGTCTGAGAGCAGGGGAAGGAAAAGACATGATAATTACAGAAAAAGTAGACAAATAGAACATGATGGCTGGCAGTACTAGCAGCATGTAGTTAACTGGGAGTGGGAGCAGCGTGTGATGATGGGTAACGATGGGAAAAGGAGAAGCAACACATTTACATGGGGCTTCGGCAGCTGCAAAACATTCATAGGAATGCAAAAAGTGAAGGCCAGCATGGGACTTTGGTAAGAGGGGTGTCCACTCCCCAGCATTCATTCACCCATTCATACCCCATTTTAGGGAGTGTGAGAATGGCCAGTCTGAGCCATTATAAAGGTCTTCCAGCCCTTCCAGCCTGCCTTTGGTGGATGCTTACAGAAACGGGGAATAGATGCTGAGATCTTTCTGCTGGCAAAGTGTCCTGGGCTTGGATAAGCAGCTTGGGTTTCCCTTCAGCTGAAGGTTGCAACATAAATCGTTGCGTTTCATGACCCTTCACAGCTGTTGAAGTACAAAATGAAACCAACTGCGAAGCATCTTGAAAAATGAGATCTTCCTATGCAACACTTACCCTAGAGGGCTCCCTTTCACCATGTACCTAAGGAAGACAGCATGTCACCAAGAATTAAGTAGAAAGGACTTGTGAGATTAATCTTCCTATTCCTCCATGGTGCGATATTATTTCAATAATTATATCTCTTCAGAGGTTTGCCCAACCTGATTCAAGTAAGCTTCTTCTTGTTCCCTATAGAGGTGACAACAGTCTAGTGAACACTCTGCAATCAGTATTTATCAACTTGGGAGTCGTTAGGACAAGTCCGGCCATTTGTTCTCTGAGTTTGGGACAACCAGCCCATTCTCCCCATAGCTCATGCAAGGGAGTTTGGCATGAACTGATCAGGCTCCTGGAAAATCATTTTGCTGACTACTGAAGCGGAAGACAGGCAGCGGTGGAATTGGCATGGAGTTACCAGCAAAAGTACACAGAAAAGCTGAGAGGAGCTCTGCCTCACAGATTCAGGTAGGAGGTTTTTTGTTGTAAGAGATGAGTTTCCAACTAGGAGGGACCATTCATGTGTTCCTGGTGCAGGGCCAGCATTACAGAGCTAGTTCACAAGTCTCTGAGATGGCCACTAACATGCTGCCTCGTCCAGTGCTCTTACATGGGCTTTTGCTGCAAGCACTTTAAAACTAGTTTGGTTTTTTTTTCTTTATGCCTGAATGCCCTGTTTTGGGGAAAAGATGATCCTCAAAACAATAGATCTGAAGAAAGGACATGATCAACTGCCACACAGTAGCAGTATAAACTCTCACTGACCTGCATGGTGGCATGGTCCCAAAGCACTGGATTAGTGAGGTTACTCTGCACATGGGACTTTGCATAAGGAGAGGCTAATATGTTTCTGCTGGCCTGGCAAAAATTCATAACAAATCTGCAATGCTGCTTCAAAGATCACCATAAACAATTCAGTGCTCTCGTTAGTGTCTACACCCTGCAAATGTTTAAACCACAAGAAACCACAAACCGCAAGAAACCTGTGAACTGAATAAACAGCTGCTGCTCCAAACTAAAAATCAAATTTACAAGATTCTGCTAATATACAGGCATTTGCATTGCAAAAGCAGATTTCATATTACCAACATCTATGTCACAATTAGACTATAGCTGAGCTTTTAGGTGTTTAAATGAATTCATGATAATATACTCAAGAAAATTATCGCTGCCATAAAAAAAAAATAAAGCAGCTCTAAAATGTCAAAAGATAAAGTGGTACAGGATGTGGATGTATTAACATCGCAGGTAAATGGGACTCATTAGCTACAATATTTCATACATTACAATTTAAGTTATGCACATACGAAAAAACTCCCTTGGGTTTTTGTAGCGCATGAGCTCTCTAGGTCCTCCCCCATGTTGTTGGCTGAATTGTTTTAACACAGCAATTCAGTATGTAAATCTAGCTGTCCTCACCCTGAAGAAAACACCACCCTTAGAGCTCTGGCCCTTGAACTTGCTTTTGTTACTGCGTACAGGGCAAGCAAAGAGGAACAGCCACCGAGGGCACATCCAGCCCATCCCAGAGAGCGGCCGGTGGGGGATGCTTAGGGAGCCGTGTCAGAAGCAGAGCAGGTATGAAGTAATCCTCCTCTCCCAGTCGCTCCTCTTACCTCACAGTTACCTGGGGCTTGGGGATCTCTGAAGAAAGCATGAGGGGTCTGAAGCTCCTCGGTGGGTCTTTCTGCCATGAGTTTATATCTCAGTGAGTCACCAAATCCATTACACCTTTCCGACAGGCAGGGCAAGGAAGGGCAGGTCTCACGGAAAGTGCACAGCCGTGCCTGTACAGCCCTTGCTTGCTGAGAGGGAAGGACCAGAGTGCTATTCAGTGAGGACTGGTGTCATCTTCTGGACAAAGAGCCATTCGTCATAAGAGTTTTGATCATGCTGATTACACCTACCTTAGTAAATAAAATGGGCCTGAGAGTGCTTTTTAGGTCTGACACCCACCCGCTCACGCCACACAGGTAACCCCGTACAGCTGCTGCAGCCTGTTAGGAGTAGTCCTGGTCCATGTCTCAGCACTGATGAGTGAGTGCTAGTGTGCCAGGACCTTGCTAATTAACTGTATGGACAACGACATGCCACTGCTCAGTCCCTTTCCCTTGGTCTGTTGAGTTTTGTAGCAGAAGCATGGCTGTTATGTCTGAACTTCACAGAAGGAGAGGCCGTAATCCCCAGAATAACGTCGTTACTCAAAGCTGTGCTTGTGACTAAAGGAAAGAGTGGGTCAAACGGAAGAGATCGGTCACGGCAGAGCTCACTGTTTTTCTTAGCAAAACCTGCTGGGCTCTGCAGAAAGGTGCAGAAGGGAATGCAGCGGAGGAAGAGATAGGCACAGGCCAAAGTAGATGAAAAGGAGCTGAAATTCCTGGTGTAGGACACAAGGAAGGTGGAGGGACCAGTTAGTGCAACGGCAGATGAAACAGAGGAGGAGGCTTCACCAGAAAAACTCAGAATCACACAAATATTTCTATTGGTGATGTCCACAGCATGGAAAGGAGAGAGAGAGACATGGCTGGGAGCGGGTCGAGGGGGGAGCAATGAGATGATAGATGCTGTGAGCAATGAGGAACTGGGCTGGAGGGTATCACGGGAGCCGTCAGCGTCTGTTTCCCCTCCATATCAGGTGGCTGCAGGTTAAGGAAAGGAGCAGGAGGCAGGCAGGGGGTCTGCACTCTCTCTGGCACAGCCTCACGGCTGCCATCAGCACTGACCACCCTCTTTTTTCTTGCTGTCTTGTGGGAGAGCGCTTTTCTGCCAGTTCAGTCTCATGAGAGGAAGAGCACTTACCGGGTCATTTTGTCAGCAACCTGGCTGTCAGTGTCCCCCGTAAAGGTACTCGCTAGCAGGAGAAGGCATGGCCCATTTCTCAGCAAATGCCCTGACCCTGTCCCACCAGGTGGGCACCAGCCAGCATGAAGAGCGGTATGGCCAGAACCCAGCTCACTTGCCCTTTGGTAAACCTGTAGATGTGCATTTCCCATTTGTTGAAATGTTAAAAGTTCACATGAAATGGGAACTTGGGTCTGAGCTGCCTCCAGCTTTTGTCAATTTAAACCACCCTAAATTTTTTACTTTTCAAATTTGTTTTCTATAATTCTGAAATAAAATGAAGATCTGAGTCCAGAATTTCACCTTTGGTTTTTTAAGGTGCTCCAACAAAACATTCACCCTAAAGTCTGGGACTCCACCGACTTCAGGTTTGATCTGTGCATTGATCCATGAGACAACACTCTAAGAAAAAAAAGTATGGGCAAGAAAAATGCTACCGGAAAGTCAATCTTGGACAAAAAGGTGAACAACTGGTGTTGCAAATCTTTCCTGGGTCGTACGCTGGCAGCCGTGTTGGGGAGGGCTCCATAAACACAATAGCCACTAGATGCCACTATAGGCATGCCTTTATATTTAGAAGTAAGATTTAAAAAATAAAAATAAAAATAAAAAGTGAACCATCAAGGTTTGCTAATTTGAAATTAGTCCTTTCAGTTACAGTGTGTTTTCTTTGTACAGGCCAGCCTTGCTTTAGAATTGCATTTTTCCTGGGCAAACTTTCTGTTATCTGTCTCAACGCATGATCACCATCCTTACATACAACATATAAAAACGTGCTTGTGTGTAAATGTGAGTATCCCTTTGGGTTTTGCCTTTCCTTGGCCAGCCTCCTCACGAACAGCTAAAGTAGAAATTATCTTTGGAGTTCTCACATACGTCTTTCAAAAGCACTTCTCTCACCTCCATCGGGGAGACATGCAGGTGTCACCTCAGGCAGAGAAGTGTATTGCAATATCAGCAATGTACTTTGCTGCCTAGCATCATCAGCCACACACTCCTGTGCACACTGACCCCATTTCCTATGCAGCGGGGAAGGACCATGGCTTAATCTGCTTTCACCCTATGGCCCAAAGCAGCTCTGCCCATTGCAAAATTGGGAATGGCCCAGGATCCTTTAGGTGAAGGAGCCTTCACGCCATGAAGAGCAGCTCAGCTGCAGAGAGGGTAGGAGGAGAGGTGGAACGAGGCAGCACATAGACACTGCACCAAGCACCCACCATGTCCCAGCTATCCCCCAGTGTCCCCAGCACTCTGCAGTGCTGTAGGAGAGGAGCGGCCCCATGCCAGGGCTCAGCTGTGTCTCTCCGCAAAAAGGGGTCTATTCTGCACCCCAGGGGCCTCACACTACCAAGGCACGGTCCACATGCCCTCTCCGGGCTTCAGCAACCTCTCGCACACCGCAGAGGCCAGATGCCCACCCTCAACTCCGGCATGCTGAGCAATCGCATCCGATGCTGCCGCAAGCAGGACACACACACACAGACACGCTGTTTAATTAACCTCCTTCCTCCCCCATCTGACCCAGGCTGTCAGTGAAAATAACACTGGTTGTGAAGGAGAAAGCCTTACCCCCACCCGCACATGACTCAACCCAAAACCCTCTAAGCCTGCAGCAGTGGTCAGTGTGCTAATCTTCAGCTAGGATCAGCCGGCTCGGCGCGTGCATATATGGGTCATGACTCTCACAGGACAAGCTACCACTAAAAGTGACCGTGAGGATAGTAAGGTTTTTTTTCTTGCTAGCTGCCAGTGTTGCAAACTGGGGTCTGAAAATTAAGCAATGATTTCTCAGCCTTGATTAGCCAACTAATAGATTTCTAAGAGACATCTATTTTAAGACTAGATGAACCTCATCGCAGATGTGGAGGTATCCACCATAATTACCCACACGTGAATAAATGAATGTAGGTCTTGGGCAAAATGCTTCATTTTTTGAATTCTGGCACAGTTTCAGATGTTCGGTATTTACAACGGAAAAGCCAAATGGAAACTTCAGCTACTCACTGACAACCCACATCATGTTTTAGAGCTGGTTTTGAAACATGAATAGGGTATTTGGTCAAGAACTGGTGGTAAATACTAAAGATTTTGGTGGTTTTTCATACTCAGTAACAATTTCTGTTGAGTGCAGTGGAGGTCCACAGGATCTAGGTGGCAATTTGAGCCCTAAAGAAATGTACCATCATTACTGGTGTTATACCTCCAGTTTGTTACCACATCACAGTTAACATAAAAAGCATGTTTTTCTCCTCATCATCTTCCAGTTATTTTTAAAATGGAAAGCAGAGTCTTAAAAATGGGACACTTAAAAAGTTTTCTCTTCTGTTTTTACCTGCGCAATTGAATACTGTAAATCCAGAGCTCGTTCCCAAAGGACATTAATAAAACCTGATAAATTCACAAACGGATGGAGAGAACATTGGAGCTGAGCACTTGTTGGGCAGATGTAAAAAAAATGAGAAAAAGTATCAATTCTCATATGAGTCCTGCCCCTTGGGGTGGTGCAGACGCGATCCTCATCTCATTTGCTATAGGGCTGGTTACCTCCTTTACCCTCTAGAGATGTGCTAGCAAGAAGTCCCAAACCTTCCCAAACCATTTGCAAATGCTTCTAAGTGGAGCAGCTATCTCTATTAAAGCAATGAAAACTAAGTTTCTTTCCCATGCACTCTTGGGATACTCTCTGTTTTGGCCCATATTCAGGAAGGCAATTAAATATGTGCTAACTCTATGCTCATGAATAGTCACATTGAAATTTAAGGAATTACACATGCCTAAGTGCTTTCTTGAATGAAGCCCAAAGTTTGTATCCCAAAGAGAGCTAGAAACACTGTGGCTGAAAGCCACACACCACTCTGAGGGCCACGTCAAGGGACCTACAATTCAGCAGAAGCTCCCAGGAGGGTGTGGGGAGTAAGGGAAGGGAGTCTGGATTTATGTCTGTTGCAAAAGAAAACCCACCATTTTCTGTTCGTAGGCACTGCCCTACCCCTCTGGGAAAAGTATATAGTGTTTTTCTTTCATTCCCTGTTTCCCATTCCTAAACCTGGTAGAATTTAAATAATCCCTGATGCTTACTATTTTGCAAAGTTCACCTATAGGATGCATCCAGTCCTCAGCCTTGATGCTGTGGAGTATGTGTGAGGATGATACAGAGAGACCTGGGGGATCTCTGCAAACAAGGCACAGGAATTTGATTGGAGTGCTTACTTACCTCCGTGGCCTTAGCAATGACAGGTAACTCTACGCCTCATTTTCCCCAGATAATGACAGTAACTGCCCAGGAGCAGTTATGCTAACAAGCGTTCTGAACATGGTAAAACACCTTTAGGGCTATTTACCTGTTGTAGTCCACGCTTGCCTCAAGATTCATAGTGTTCCCTCTTGGTAGCAGAGCTGCTGTTAAAATAGAGAATCCTTCCCAACTGGCTACCATGAGATACAGTAATTTACAGTATCTTCTGCCAAAAGACCTCCACCATGAAGACTAAGTTGTCTACCATGTTAGGCACCAATCTTGCACAAGCTGATGCAGTCCAGCAGCTTCTATGTTCCTGGGCTGGGCTGTATTAGTCAATAATCTGAGAGGAATGGGTTTGGCTAGGTATCAAATGCATCCTGATGGTATTACTAGGTGACTTCCAGTTACTTCACATTTTGCTAGATGTTCTGATACCTCCTGCTTTGTGCAAAATACAGTAGCGTGTCATTTAGCACAAAAGGTTGGTTTTTTTCCCTGCCGAGTCACTTGTGGACGTGCTCTACCAGAAGTTGATGAATGATAATGTCATTGTGAAGGGACACTTGGGTGACAGTTGATAATCCACATATCATTGCCTTGGCAGCTTCTTGGGGAAGAGGCACTGAAATCAGCACACACCCTCCACAGGTGCCGGCAGCTGGTTCACCTGCCAGCCACAAATTTTCTGTGTGGCTTCAGACAACGCACCACGCCTCCCAGCACCTCGTGAACCCTTCCTTTTCTCCATTCCTCATCCTTTTTATCCTTTTCATCTGCACTTGCCACTGCATCCTGTACACTGGGAGAAGGCCTTGTGCCCTGCTCTTGGGTGGAGATTGTCCACCCTGCCCAGCAGAAGAGGTCACACAGAGAAGTAAGAGACTTCAGAGAAACCTTTCTCTTCAGCTCCAGCAATTGCTGCCCTTGATTTGCCAGTTTGATAATGGTGACTTTTAAGTCAAGATGCAAAGTCACAGGAAAAAAGAGGAAACCATCTTAACTCTTATGATTGGTTTGAAACATCATGTATCGCATTATCAATATTTTTTCTGTTTGGTATTTACCCTTTTTAAATGCACAGACTTTTGGTTTCTGTTATGCAGAAAAGCGTTTCGTGTAGTGACTTTTGGTTTCAGTTTAGCTAACGGGTGTGAAAAGAGCACTTTCTTCATTTGGACTCGTTCATTCACAGTTAAAAAATCAGTTGGGAGTGGAAGAAGCAGCAAAGCTCATTTCCTCTTCCAGCCTTTGACTAGAAACAGGTGGGCAAGGAAGGTCAAGACATACTCATTTTAGAAACATGAAGGATGTGGGTGAGATTTTCCAAACTGCAACTGAAGCAGGTAGCGTTCCCACTTCACAAAACTGTCACTGATTTCCAATGAGATGCTTTGGGAAACTCCACAGAGCACTCATCTGTATCTTTAAGAACTTATATGTCTTTGACTATCTAGTTCACAGCGACCAGAAACAGCCTGTCCGTTCATTAACTACAGTTACTACTTCCCTTATTTCATACATCCGTTAGATGTAAGTAAAAAACTTGTTTTGATGCCTCATCTATTCAACCTTCCCCACAAAACACGAATCATATTTGAAGCAGTTGGGGGTTTTTTATTAATAGCAAATGATGGTAAAATATCTGATTTGTATACTTTTAATGGACTTTCCACTTCCACCCATCAATTACCTGACACAAATCACGGAAAAATTAGTTCTCATACAGTGAGTAAGAAATGTTGTAATTTACCATTTGCTGATATGACACTTGTGTGTCTATATGTGCAGTCTGGCTCATGGTCAGGGAAGTTAGATATTTCCCTTGCTCAATCAACTGGTCCTGTGCCCAAGCATCAGAAAGGGGCTCCGGGTTACCTGCCACCTGCTGCAGCAAGTAGACCTTCATCCACTTCATGACCTGCCTCTCCAACATCGATTGCCCACCTTCCAAAGTTGTTTTGCCAGGGCACCAGCAAGAATAAAACTTGTTTCCTGGACCCCTCTGCAAAAGCAGACCCCAGGTGGGGTTTCACTACCAAATCAAAGCATCACTGCAAACATTATCTGGAGGCTTTGCTGAGCTATGCTTTGTCCTTTGCTGAAGTTCCCAAGTTAGTACCAGATCTGTAACCTAAAACTGGTTTCTGTGAGAAATATTTTCAGTTTGTTTGTTCATCAAGGTCAGAAGATAGTGGTCTGACACATATGTCCTGTACATTCTACCAACCTCAATTTTTATATATAGCAAGCACTCCTGTGAAACTGATTGATTACAGTTGTCTGATGGGCGTTATTTCTATCAGACAGTGAGATCACCTTGCTAGTGTGGAGACTGTTTTGGAGGAGGCTGCTGTTTTAAGCTTGCTTGAGGTGTGCCCACAAGTCTGTTTATTCTCATGTATCTTATGTGGTCAGGGTGGTGGTGCTGGAGTTTTTCATTGCTGAGCAATTTCTTCTAGTTTATTAAATGAATTTAGTTTCAAATGGAGTACTGGGTTTTCGTTTGTGGTGCTGCTTTTCCTGTTACTGTTGTTGTGGTTTACCGTCCACATCGGGGTGTTCAAAAACTGCTCTTCAAACTTTATTAAGCTTGTTTTGTGATTTGTGTTTTTACAGTTCTGAGCATTTCTTAATCTCGGGGTGCTGAGCATGGGCTGGGACTCCCTCCACGAGGAATTACAGTATAAACAGCACTGGGGCAGTGCTGGACCCTTGTGACTACAGCCAGACACATTTCAAGTCCTCATTAGGCCAGGACTGAAAGGATGCACAGACCTGTCCGGGCAGGGCTTACGCTAGCAGCCAGACCTCCTTTAATATACAGATACTGTTAAGGAGGTGCATGTCCAGATTGGCTTCTTCCCTATATCTAGCAGTACATTTTAATCACTAGAGCAGTCGATGAGGAAAAAAAAAAAAAAGAAGATAAATATCATACTCTTTTTCAGGCTCAAGCAATGATTTAGAGGATGATGTTGAGCAAGTTTTGGTACTGATTTTCCTATTTGTAAGATAGAGATACTAAGATTAATCACAGCAGACCAGTCCCTCAAGGATGTCACGAAGGTTAACTCCTATTAGAAGGTATTCTGAGCTAATCAAAGAAAAGGTGCTACCCACACGTACATAGTGGGAGGCCTGGCATTTTTCTACTCAGCTAATATGACAACATTTGAGATCGTGACTCTAGTTCCCAACCATGAGCAATAAGGGATTTCGGTCGAGGCGGTAGGATTGACACAACATGAGGACACATCCTTGGGCTCTCAGGAAAAGGATAACTGAGGACACTATCTACACAGCCCCTCAATGGCCAGCAGAGCAGGGCCTCCTTGTTTTCACATGCATATTTACATCAGTGCACATTTCCTTAGGCTTCAGACAGGTACAGTTTAAACAGCACAAGAAGCACAGAAAACAGAAAGATGTCCCCCTTTGTCAGCAGCTCTGCATCTCTTTTTGCTTGGCAAGGGCAATATATCTGACAAAGGCTGCTCCATAGGTATTTGCAATCATACAAAGGTCTGCCTGACTACCGTCGTCTTGAGACCGGGTCTGAGCCTCCCTCAGAGGTGCACAGCCACTTCTGTTGGTAGTCGCCCCAGCAAGATGTATGCTGTGGGGTCACCGCAGCTGTGGAGGGAGAAGGAAAAGCTGCTGCAAATGCCCCCAGCTGTGCCCTCTGCCTTAATATCATCTCATGTCCCTCACATCAGTCCTCACTGCTCCCAGCCCTGTGTCATGCCAGTAACCCCATGACCACCCACAAGAGTCCTTAGTTCCCCTTCATTTCCACTCATCCCAAAACCCCGTTACTCTTGCTTGCTTTAAGACTGATCAGTCGCAGTTGTCTGCAATGACTCCTCTTGCACAGCCTCCCAACCTCTACCACCATATCAGCTTCTGCCCACCCCAGTCACTTCCCAGCCATTTTTCCAGCACCCTCCCACTCTTAAAGACCATTACGAAAGGCAGCTCACTCCCAAGCTGACTTTTCATTTGTTTTTAATAGAGCTGGTGCATTCCCTGTGCGATGTCTTTTGTGTGTGTCATCCTCATCACCATCATTATTTCCACTATTCAAAAGCCTTTAAGGCTCTTTGTTTTAAGACAAAGCAATTTTGCCGTTTAACAATGGGAGGCAGAACCCTGCCAGTTTTCTCAGTTGAGGTTTGGTGCAAAATAAAGATTGGAAACCACTGGCCTAACCAGTTCTTAAACCTATGGTAATCTGCAATATGTTCCAGTGCTCAGTGGTCCTTATCATTAGAAAATGTTTCTAATGGCTAACATAAATCTTCCTTGCTGCAAGTTAAGCTTTTTACTTGTATTGCCAGCAGATACGGACAACACTTTATTACAGTCTCTGTTGCAGCTACCTTTTACATATGTGAAGGCAGTTGTCTTGTCTTCTCTTTTCCAGACTAGACAGTCTCATCTTTCGATTTTTCCCCTGAGTTCACATTTACTAGACCTCTGATCACTCTTGTTGCTTTTGTCTGAGCTTTCTCCAGCACATTAGTAGGGCAGCTAAATATATCGCTGCTCTTCTTTGAGATTCAAATTGGCCTTTATGCCATGAATTACCCCGAGAGCTCCCATAGGCTTGGTTACCAGACTATGCACCTAAAGCCTTTGCTAAACCACCACTTTCTAGAATAAAGCCCCCATCCCTGTAGGTAAGCTGCTTTTATTTATCCCTAGATTCATGGACTTTAATTTGGCTGTCAAAATATGTACTGTTTAACTGACCTTCCTTTAACAAGTAATCCAGATCAATTTTTCTAGCTGACCTACCCCTAATGCTTCTTCACCAGTTTTTTTGTTATCTGCAGATCTTCAACCAGGACCAGAGAGGAAACCTCTGGGACCCTGCAAGGCACATCCCCCAGGGTGACAAATTCTCATTTACAGGCGACATTTAATCTGTTCAGTACGGGCTCTTTTGACTTCGCACTTCTCATTTATTTTCACAATGTCATGCGTAGTGAAGTCTCATGTCTTACAAAACCCTAAACATGTTGTGTCATCGCATTTACCCTTACCACACCTGAGATCTGCTCAGGAAGCAATAGCAAATTTGCTATCTGGAAGGAACGTCCAGCTTTCGTGGGGAGTGACAAAGAGTTCAAGTAACGAAAGGTGGTGTGTTGCTTGGAAAAGAAAGAAAAAAATAGAGGCAGGAAATCTGTTAGACATAAGAGGAGTGTATCTGTACTCATTTCATAAAGATACGAATTAAGGACTGGAACTGACTATTGCTCTAAATTGATTGCATCTGGTAAGCATTAACCGAGTACACATTTCTGAACTGTTTGCTGCTTTTTTGATCCCACTGGGTAGTCAGCTTCTGATATTTCCACTGAACCGTGTTTAATCATGTTTAGCAATATTTTAGTGATAAGAGTTGGTGGTATTATAGCTCCGCTTCCAGTCTTTGATGCATACGATTGTATTACCTCCTTCTTCGGTGAATGCAAAAATCCTCTGGTAACTTGTACTATTGACGTCTGAGGAAGTCAGGGCTGTTATTGTTTCAGTGTTCAGCATGCTGCCGCTGCATTGCTTTGATCCATGGCCTTACGTGGCTTTTTAGAGCGGAGGAGGGTGGAGAGAGAAGGGTTACTGCGCTTGTAAACATTTCTATTACATCAGATTAGTTTCCCTGCCATGTACAATCTGCTGGTGTGACTCAGACTTTCACATTTTATAAAGTCAGCTATGTCTATAGGGACTACAACCATTCTGAGAAATTCTAGATAAATGTGAATTAGTTTTATTCTTATCTTATTACACAATGTACAATTGTACAAAAAATGCCCTTTTGTTGACTTTTAGTGCAGATGTGCAACCACTGTCAGATAATGAGAACAACGTGTTCCTCCCCTCACCAGCTCCTTTATTCTTTAGCTGTGAGTCTTAACCCAGGTTTAGGACTAACCCATGCTCATTCATGGTGTTCTCAGCTGCTCACCACCCACCTCAGTACATTTTTTTTTTTTTATTGAGGCTGCACAGCCGTGATCTGAGATGGCTGCCACTAAATAGTTGGAGTCATGTTTCTTAGAGTAGATAATTCAACCACTTTTACACTGGGGAATAGGGCGTGCTTTTTCATAGTTATAAGAGCTGGGCAAGACAATTTATTTTTGCCCTTGTATCGGTTTAGGGCACTGCCAGGAGCACGGGAAAAGCGATAGTCATTACCAGCAAAAATGTTAATGTCTCATAGGAAATAATCTGGGGCACCACACATAACATTTTCCCTTCAGGACTTTCTGGGCAGGATTTTCAAACACTCCACTTTGTGGCAGCCAAAGTTTGCAATTGCTTTGTTATCTCCCACGTGTTTTCTTGCCAAACATTTCCACAGTTGTCTGCTATTCAAATAATGTCTTACTAGTGCAGTGGTCATTTTGAATGTGCGGGGGAACAAGCAGGGTTCAGGGGCTGTTTGCAGAGTTCCTGGGCAATAGCTGTAATTTCTTCAGCGTTGGTGCACACCAAAGAGTGTTTTTCTTTTTCGATACCCTACCTCACACAGGCACATCACCATTTCTTGTATTCCTGGCAATGGTAAAAAGGACCCACTCGCTAGCCCCAGTCAGAGGAAGTAACTGCACCAGATCTTTGAAGAAAACATAATGATGATTTGGCGGGAGGCCCCAGATACTCCCCCAGGGCCCTGCAATGCATCAATCCTGTTCTGCAGCACAGACTCAGAGTCAAAACAAATGTATTTGGAAAGTGCAGGGTAGGACTCACAGGCAAATAGAGGCAGTGAGTGAGAAAAAAAATATTCAGGAAATCATGAATGATCCTTACCACCCCCTCAAGTAGTGGACCGGGCATCGTTCTGTAATTGCTGGTCCAACCACTAAAAATCATGCACAGACAAGAAACTATTCAAGACATTCACTAGATAAGCCATCATGGTGGACTGGAGCCAGGAGATATCTGCTAGCGTCACGCATGAAAAGCCATTGCCACACACATCAGGGTTGAGGCTGGTCTCGCCTAAGGATGGGAAACGGGACTCGAGTACAAATCAAGCAAGAAACTGCATGGCTCAAGAGTGACAAGGATCTCGTCTTCTTTCATTGTCTGACCTTCCTGAGCGAGTTTTTAGGTCTTTCTTTCTGCACCTGTATTTAATCATACACTCAGGGCCAGTTTTGAATGCGGAAGCCTCTTGGAGGACAACCCAGTCCACGCCTCCCTCTTTCTTCAGGCGAAGGGGGACCTCGGTGGTTGGTGCGAGGCGAGCTGAGTGCTGCCCGCCCTTCAGCCAGGGAAGCCCTTTCACCAGGGTGCAGTGGGCCAGAGGCTGTGGGAGAGGTCAGGGAGCTTTCATCCCTTGGAGGAGTGCGTCTGCGCAGGATGCGAGCCTAAATATGCTTTATTTGTGGAAAAGCATTTTCTTATTAACCAACCTGTATTTGCCATGGGTTTTACTGAAACAACAGCCTTCTCCGGGGCAGGTAAATGTGACTGTGGCAGCAGTTAGTGTTCCCCGGGGCCTTCCTGCATCTAGGATACAATTAGATAAATTTGTCTGCAAATGCTTTAAATATTTCAGCTGGTATGCCATTAAGGAATAAGAAAGGGTTTTATATGTTAAGAGAGACTCAGAGCACTGCAAGGCAGCCAATATCACAGACAAGGCATAAGAATGATTTGGGATAGATAATGGTTGTGAGTAATGTTATAAATGATCTCATAGACTTTTTTTTCTTCTGTGAAGTAAATGACCTTCCTTCTTCCACTTAGGGAGCCATGTGGCCATTACAGTGTGAAAAATGTCTCTCTCAGCCAGGACTGTTCAGTACATTTTTACTAAGGTCCACCGGATAATTTTAATGACGTTTGCTCATTTTCACTCAGCTCTTTCATGTGGTCTTACCAGGTCCCCCGCCCCTCCAAGAAAGACATGGGGAGGACAGCAAGGGACAAGGGCTCTCTCATAGGGATGCAGGTGGCTTCATACATCTAGGTCTTTTCTGATGTCTGAAACATCATTTACGCAGCCCACCTCTCACCTTTACCTTTTTGACTCCAGACTCAGTGCTAGTGCTCTCATCGACAGCAGCAGGAAGATTTACTTGTATTGCAGCTGGATTTGTAAGTGCTAATGAAAACCGTGGCGTAACATGATGAGAGACTACACCCCTGTGACAGAAAAAAACCCACCCACCCCTCTTTCAAAGATCTGATGGGCAATAAGATGTGAATATAACATGCATGCGAGGACACAGGCAGTGGCAGTCTCTATGAGCGGGAGGCCCTGAGCAACAGTGTGGAACCTGGAGCACTGACGTGATGCTGCCAAGTGGGTTATCGGCGGGCATTGCACAGCATCAGCAGTTGGCTCAGGCTTCCTCCTCACCTCCCCAGGCCGAGTCTTTGCAGGTGCCACGTCTCCCACCCCTAATGCTGTACACATAGCTGCGAAGCTGTGATGTGGCAGTTCTAATTTGAGATGTGCCTAGAGGCAGGGCTGCCCCGAGATCCCACCTTTGCTCTCTTTTTCTGTGTTAATGCAGTGACAAATAAGCTCCATTTGGAAGAGAAACCCACTCAGGACCCACGTAAAAGCTTTCCTTTTCTCCTTATTTGGTAAAATTTTCCTCCTTTCCATCTCTGTGGCATGTGCAAGTGATATGAAGAGAAAATAATAGTACCTTCATTATGCCTTTGTTTTCATAAGATATTTGCACAGGAGATCTTATGAAAGGAGGCCTTATGCCCTGATCAGCTTTTATTACTCTGGATATCTCGTAATGGGTGAATAGCATGAAAAAGCATTACATACTTGTTATAAGTTTAAGCATTTGTAATCATGTATTCAAAATTGTTAGACGTCATGGCTAAAAGTCCAACTGAGACATCTGTAGGAAGTGCAAAACCCCCACAAAAATATTTCAGTGATATAAATTATTCAAATCATTATTAATCTCACCCACTCTACTAGTCAAAGTCTATCATCTGGAGGATTCCTGCATGGGATAAGATTAAGCACACATGGCAACAATTCTGCAACTTCTTTTGAATCCCAAATTGCTATATTTACCACAAAAACTTTCTTTCATTCAGAGTCCCCTTGCAAATGTGCTTCAACTTAAAATGTCAGTTAAAACACTCCATCAAAACCTGAAGCCCTGCCTCCTTTTTCATTCAGGATTCATTCTGGCAAAGCTCCCCTCAAGTCAAGTAGAGACACCACCACTCTGAACAAAAGCTTCACAGTTTGACTCAATAAACTTGTCATCTTTGCATAAAGAAATGGTTAAAAATGCAAACAAGCCATTGTCCTGACATGTCACGTAGCTTATAGGAAGGATGCTTCATTCAGCCTCTAAGTGGGCTGCCGGACCAATGCTGGCAGTGATCAGTGTTACTAAATTTAAACCTTTAGTCATGGCAGTCCTACAGTGATTCTCAGATCGCTCTACGTTAAACATCTGTGGTGGCCATGCAGGGGCAGATGACAACCTGGCTCAAGCTTACAAGTCCTGATGTATTTCTGGCACTCACACCGATGCCCTGGTCTCCCACCCTGCCCCATCCCGTGGCGTGGTGGGAGCGTACCTAGGAACATCCACCCTGAGCACTGGAAACCTGCCAGCAATAATCCCACAAGTCCCCATCACTGTTTTCTGGTCTTTCTGCTAGAACATACCAGTTACTTCCTCTCCTTTCTATAGATAAGGTCTGACAGCACTAGAAAATGGGCTGCCTATTGATGCACAGTGAGGGTGGCTCTGGTGCCAGACTATAAGATATAATTAAGATACAGGCAGGTGATTCCCATATGGTGCGGGGTGACCGGTTATGTAAAGAGACCTTATGCTAGACTAGTAAATTGTCACGTTGTATTTCCAGGAAGAGTAGATGGTGTGTTTATGCCATATCAGTGTACACGCTGTGCTGCATTTGACAGAGTATTTCTTTCAAGTTTATCAGTGTTTTTCAGAACCTGTAAACGAAAATACCTAGTGTAATTCATTTACACTATTCTCAACATCATCAAATATTGGCCCCGAAAATTCACACCCATTCAAGGTGAAAGATTGCCTGGATTTGAGGTAGATGTCATTGTGCAATAAAATGTTCATGTTTGGAGTTGAAAAAGACAATGATTTAGTGGCGTATTGATTTTTTAAGGAGAGAGGAATTACGATTTGTGATTGGAGTTGGTCCAGCTAGAGATGAGGTAAAGCAAATGAGAAGATTCATCTACTTATGTTAGGTGCTTAGTTTCCCTTACTTAGGTAATTACTTATCTGCCATTGTAGAAAACCTTACAAACACAAATCCAATGTCTCTGTAAGGTAGAGAAGCATTATCTTCTGTTACGCTCACAGCAGAGGTCCCAGGAGGTTGAGGCAGGGCCCACACGGTTTGGTGAGGTCCCTCCTGAAGGCCACCACCACAGTGCAAGCCCTTAGGGCACCCTAGCTGCCATCAGACCAGAGGTATGGTTGACCAAACAACTCGCCTCAAAGGGTCGTTCTCACATTTGCCCCATACCTGACATGCCTGCACTTCTTACACCCTCTGATCCCAACCCCTGGGAGTGTGGACTAGTCAGGTGTCCAAACCCCTGCAGCCCTCAGCTTCCCACTGATTGTGGTGCTATGGTAGACTGATATAGCTGAGCAGAAAAGGACCTTTTAGAAAAGGGGGTCATAACACCACCCATGTTGTGATCAGACACAGAGGGCCATGGCCAGACTGCTCTCCCCTGTACCAGGAGCTCTGAAAAGTTCTAGAGGCTACTTCCACCAAACTGAGAACTGTTAAGTTCAGGGCATCTATCATGAACCTCACTTACTTTTTGCACATATGGGGTGGAAGATGGTGTGTGAACTAAGAGTTTGCCCAAGGCCCAAAATCAAAATAACAAGCAGATGTTGTAGGGTGCAAAAATATTTTGCAATTGTCAAATGCAAAAACTTCTGTTCTCAAATGCAAGAAAATTGTAATGGTTTCCTGCAGAGAGGCTACTGGCAAGGGGTAAATGTGGAAAACAGTCCACATTCAATAGCTTTTTGCCATTACTGACTAAAAAATAAAATAAAACTTTTACAAAAGTCCCAGACTTCCTCACTGGGGAATCCACAGATATAGAGGTATTTTCATACCGTTTTTTTATTTCGGCCAGCTCAGATTAAGCACAGACCACACACTGAAAGACTGGTCACTCTCTATTACAACAGCCATCTGGAATCCCCTCATATTAAATGTGCCCAGACCGTCACTGGTTTATGGCTGGAATAGGTTACTGCAGAAAAACAGAAAGCATAAAATTGTAATGTGGCCAAAACCTTAAAAATAAGTAAGAAATATACTCTGCCCTTTTAGCACTTACTTGGGGTCTGCAGAAGTGCAATAAATAAAAAATTAGAGCCACTAGTCCGTTCTGACTTACTGTGTCAGGTCTCAAATCCAGATTATGAGCTATCCATCCATCTTCCTGGTAAAGTGGATCTGTTACCATCATCTGTAAAAGAACAGAGGCAGAACAGTTTACCCCACCAAAAGAAAATCAAAGGGGTGGAAAATCCAAAAAAATAGCCTGATGGTCTTCCCTTGGGTCCTGTTGTTATTTTTCGTGCTGTCCTTTACCAACCTGGTGAACCACTGCCGCCAGCTCACTGGCCTGGCTCTGAGGCCAATGTCCCACAGATGGGGCTACCTAGACAGAGACCTCAGGTTCACAGTGGTGAGACCAGCCTGTATAACCCCTCTGAGATGCACTGAGGAGGTGTGGCGGGGAACTGTGGCTATGCATTCATGGTCTTACACAAGGTGGTGCAGAGCTAAGATCCAGCAGCCAAGTTCTTGCTGCCAAGCGTCCTCGGGATTGCCTGGGTTGCTACTCCTCAGGATCTTCCTGAGCATATTAACAGTCCAGATGCAGCCCATTGCTCAAATATTTGACTTTTAGGAGATCTCCTCCAAATGAAACTCCTTCCAGACCTTCTCAGCAACAACCATGATGTCATTTACTCTGTCCAGTCTACGAGAACTTTGCAAGGCAGTCAGAAGCCATCTTGATCCTGACAACTAGGCCACCAAGCCGAGGTGGAGGCTTGGCTCCAGCTGTTGGAGGAGTCTGCTGGGGTATTGGTGCAGCTGTGTCAGAAGAAGAGCTACAGCCCTGCACATCTGCCAGCTGGGCCACTCACCCCTCCCAGGGCTACCCACAGGGTCAGGCTTAGGTGCTGTGTGGAGCACCACACATCTGTGGCAGAATTGCCTCCCCACATCCCTACTTCATTCCTGGGGCAGTTCCCATCCCTAGCCTGGTAGTAGGCTTTCCTCAGTTCTTTTCTTTTTCTGTGGTGCTGGTTGTGGCATGAATTTACCCATAACCCCTGTTGCCATCAGCAGCAATCTCCGTGCAGTGGTGGCCGTTGCAGGTGGCTTTTCCAAAGCAGCAATCCTATACTTCCTCTTTCAGTATGGAAAGGAGGACACAGGACTCCAGCCAGGTCATACAGCAGGATACGTCTTCTGTCTGTGCCTTGGTGGTTCTGTGGAGGCAAACTGCAAAAAGGTGCACGAGGATATGATTGATCTCGTCACACAGTTTTCTCACAGCTTCATGGCTGCGCACAGGACTCAGAGCAAACACCAGAGAGGGCATTGCAGAGCACTATCCATTTCTCCAAGAGTGGGTGCTGTGGAGGGCAACATAAGGCCAGGTTTCTTACCGGTTTCACCCCTAGAGATGCTAGGATGCTAGCTGAAGTGCATGCTGCTTTGACAGCTGGGCACCTGGGCAATGAAGAAAACTGGCCTTGAATTTTCCAGCAGGGGCACTGTTTGTTAGTGTTTTACCTGAAGACCATGCTGAAGATGGGTCAGGAAACAAGCACAGAGCAGGGCGTTGGAATTCAGTCTCTAAACGCAGCTATGAATCTCCTCATCTGGCCGTCTTCATCACTGTTGTATCCCCTTACGCAGATTCCTACACACAAAACAAAGCAAAGCAAACTTTTTATTTTCTTAACACCTACCCAGCTTTGTAACACATCATATTATTTTCCTTCCAAGCGTAACAAAGCGCTGTGGCAGGATGTATCTGTGCAGTGATAACACTCTTCATTCAGTGCAGGTGAAAGAACAAAGCAGTGCCTCCCTGCCTGCCCTGAAGGACCTTACGTGGTGCCTACACAAACATTAACAATATCTGTAGCCATTGCACTGTGCACTTAGAGGGTGCAAGTGTCAATCTGATCTTCTGAAAGGGTATTTTTCATGAAGCCTCATCACATAATAGTCTTGTAGCATCTTTAATTTAAAACAAAAGCTCCTGCAGAGGATTGCTTTTATAGTCTTACTGACCTGAAGAAATCAAGCGGGGAGATGGCATGCAGACGGCAATACCTTAGAGGATGCCGTTCACGGCTCTTTCATTTTTTGTTTGATGGTAATGCAAAAAGGCGCAACCAAGATCAGCATCAGTTGTGCTGTCTGTTGCCCAAATACACAGAGAGATACAGTTGCAGGTCTGAAAATCTGCAGGCATATTTAACTAGCTGCCTTTGATCTGTGTAGCAGCTTGAGGTAACAGCAACTCTCACCTGACAGACAGAGCAGAGGCTGAAGAAGCCAGAGGCCAGGTCTGCACAGTGTTATCTGCATGCACGCGCACTACTGACACTATTAAAATGAGGTGTTGTCAAAGAAAAACTTGATCTGATTCACCAAATCATAGCTTTGTCCAAGCACTGCATCTATTCTGGGAGTACTTTTAGCTGAATTTTGGCTGCTTTCCCAAGCTGATACTCAAAATCCGCCGTCCACTCTTTGCACATATGTACATGTAACAAGTCAGCACATGGTCACCACAACCATTTATGCTGTGGAGGCATCTGAGCCATGAGCCAGCTACCAAGAAATATTCAGGAAAGCTGCACATCTTGAAGCCTGTTTCCCCCTGAATCTGGGTGCTTTACACCTCTCATGCAGGAATGGGCTTGGGCTATGGTGTAGCAATGCAGAGGCTTCAGTAGCGATACCGGCACAAGGCAACCCTACTCCATCTCCTACCACCCTCACACCACAGCAAACCCTCTCATCCGTATCAACACAACTGTTTGTGGACTGTGTATGCTTCTAGACCTAGGAACCCTAAAAATACACATTTGCTTCTTTCTTTCAAACAGAAGAGATGCCTGATCTAATTTACAGCATGGACCCACAAGCAGGTCTGTCAGCACAGCTGAGAGGAAGGAGCCCTGCAGGGGGGGAAAGAGTGACTGAAGGTGGGGCAGAGGCTCCTGAAGTTGGCATTGCCACCAGCACTGGGATGTCTGCAAAGCTCGGCCTCAAGAGCATCAGGTATGGGCACCTCTGCTGCTGCCAGACAATGTATGTCTATTCACAGCTGTGCTCACGAGAGTACCAAGATAGAGAGAGAAGGAGAATTAGAGCATACCAAGAGAGGAAGGAGACTATTAGCTGCACAGGAACACTGTTTTTTAGGTACTGACTGCCATTGCTTTTCCTCTCTTTATTCTATTTCTCTGACATGAATAATTTAGAAAATTAATAGATTAAAAATTAATATATGCCATTGCAGAACATGCATGAAGACACATTGCCAAAGATTATCCTTTCCCCATTCATACTGCAGGCCCAAAGCTGACCCTATCCCACTAGACTCAAATATTTTTATTTTTCCTTTGTGCATTTTGCATCCAGTAGCTCGAGGGGAACTGAACAAACCTGGGAAATTAAATCACCGGCATACAAACAAGACAGATCATGACTGTGGCATTTTTACACTAAAAACTGAAAAATAAAAGCACAGAGAAAAGAAGGACTTACTGAAAGGGTGCATGAAGAATTCCCCCTTGAGAACCTGTTTCTTTGTCTTTTGGGTTTAATTTAGTTGAGGAGGGGACTGTGGATATATTATTATAAATGCCTGCTGTTTCAACTGCAGGCTATTCTAAGAAACACAAAATCTTAAAAATACACTAAATTTTAAAAATACACAAAGCAAAGGCATAAGCCTGAGAGGGATGGCCATGAAGTAGTATGTCCAGTGTTCAACATCCTGTATCTGGTAGAAAAGTTTCTATTCGGCTCAGTTTATGACAGTTTAGAAAATGTACTTTTATTAGAAAAAAGGAAAATAAGGTATTTCATGGTAAGCCACAAGTTAATGACCATTTGCAAGGAATTGTTGTGCACTCACCAGGGAGGCAAGTTTTGTGATCCAGCCTTCATGTTTGAGACAAGTTCCAATTTTAGTAGAATCAATGCAACACTTAATTTTTCCAAGGTAAACCCAGTGAATACCTGTCAGTGCTCTATCTCTTTTTACAGTCTTAGGATTCACATCATTGTATATTCCAAGCTGCTACTGTGTGTGAACTTTTATAAGTACTTTCATTATTATCTGCCTGATATGGATGTGGAATGTTTTGGTCAGGGTGAGGCTAAAGCCTGATTTGGTGCACTCAAAATTTTCCACTGTACAGGCTGGCTTTTCTCTGGCCTGGGTTAATCAGCTCTTTGTTTCAAATCTATGTAAATTGCTTGTGATCTCTTCACCTTGGGTTCACTCCCTGCTTTTCTCCTCACCTGTTTCTCCCCTATTCTCATTCCTTAACCCCTCCTCCCACTCATCTTTTATTTTCACTTGGATTGTGCCTTCCCAACTAGAGACACAACCCTACAAAAGAATGCCTCCCAAAACCCAAATCATACAAGAAGCACACAATTAGTCTTGTATTTGCTGCCATCACATTACTTGCTGTGCTTGAACATTACATCCTATTTCTGCCTGGGTCCAGAGCTAGATGAAGACATATTGGCAACCGGGGCCACCCTCCTCTCCCTTTTTTTTAAACACTGCTTGTGTCCCCTCTCCTCCCCTGCCACAAGCACCGAGCATCCAGGCTGGAGAGACACAGGGCAATGGGGCACCCTGTGGGCTGGGGGGCAGGTCCTCTCCCTGCAGCTCTTGGACATCGCCACTGCCCCAGTGAGTTTCTCCCCCCCCAACAGAGAAATGCAGCAGCAGCAGCTAAATCGGGGAAGGTGAAGACTGTAGAGAGGGCAAGGTCACCATCCCACAGTGGGGAACAGCCTCTCCCTGTATTTCTCTATCACAAGTCTTGCCTGGAGGGCTTTTAAGGGGCCTGGACCCCCCAGCGTGGAGAAGCTGGGGCTCTGC
The DNA here is from genome assembly GCA_013401275.1 of Pandion haliaetus. Taxonomy (NCBI): domain Eukaryota; kingdom Metazoa; phylum Chordata; class Aves; order Accipitriformes; family Pandionidae; genus Pandion; species Pandion haliaetus. Next base: position 40,060 of record VYZV01025531.1, read on the forward strand.
AGCATTGTTGCACAGGGCAAGAAACTGGGGCTCTTCCCCTGCTCAGCTCATTCTGAAAAAACATGCCCTCGCATTCAGGGCTCATCCCAGGACATTTGGTCCCCTCATCCTTGACCCCAGGAGGCTGCGGTCCTGCAGGAGCCCTTGCAGTCACTACCAGCTGGCAGCATCAGGATTCAGAAGGGCTGCAGCATACTCACACCCCCCCAGCATCCCTTTTCTTAGTGGCATCAAGGGCAAGGTCGCCAGCCTACCCCTTGTTAAGGCCTAGCTTTGTCTGTCTGTCTGTTTGTTTGTCCAGCAGGAACCAGCTGCTGATTTTGCAGTGTCTGGCACACTCAGGTTTCAGTTCTGCTGGCCCTTTAATGGCTGTTCTAACAAATCTTTTTATTAATAATTATTATGGTTGACTTACATTGTCTCACTCTGTAGTGTATGAGTTGGCCTTGCAGAGCGGTCGCTTGCAAGCCTTGTCCCCCGACACAGCTGCATTTTCCATGGTGTGCCTGATCTGCGTGTAATTCATGGCTCAGCTAGGATTTCTGTGGCATAAATAGCATTACACCATTATGAAATGACAATAGATGCCAGAGCTGTTATCAGTCGAAGTGGAGCCTGAGAGTGCAACTTCCACCAGAGTAGCAACAATTAGGTTTGCAAGTGTAACCAGATCCTATTGTTAATCCCAGCTCTGTTTGGGCATCTGTAACAACTGGTTATGTTGTAAGACCACGATGGCTTCCAAGTAAGAAATCACAGCGTTCTCATTATGTGCTGAGTGTTCATCACATCAGATCCATTTCTCAGCATTTAATGTTAATTACTAGCTTGGTTTTGTATTAGCTGAGAGCTAAATGATGTAGTACTGCAGAAAACTATTAAGATCTGCGTCACATAGGCAAACATAACCATCCACTTCCAGAATGTGAAATGGATAATGAGTGGGTATAAAGGAGTTCTCAGAAACCCCAGCTGAACACATTCAAGAGCAGCACTTCCTCTTTAATGGGCTCTCTGCCAGAATGACACATCACTGCCTCACTGAAATCATTTATAAACTGTCCTTCACAACACTCTTTTTCTCTCCTACGTGTGCTGCTTGTCCTCTTAGGGACAGCTGCAGAGGGAGGATGCACCTGATGGTAAAACACTGCACTGTTCAGTAAAACTCTTGGAGAAAGCAAGAACCTAACTCTCCTCAGGACTAAGCCTAGAGGAGAAGGGAGGGCAGGGCGATGTGAAAAGCAGAGCTACACAGAAGGAGTTGGCTCCCAACCAAATTCCCAATTCTTTGAGGCTGACTTGGGTTTTCCACTCGAAAGCACTGCCTCAGTTTCAGACCGTAATGCAGTATCCGAAAGCATCCTGTGTAGTTCCCTGCATTCCTGGAGAAAGCCAGGCCAGAGCTGGAGGTTGAAGTAAAGGTCTGTGAGGTTTACACAGCACTCCCCCGGAGGGACGGTGCTGAGGTGTATCAAAGAGAGTGTTTAAAGGGAGGGAAAGGAGCTTAAAATCTCTGTGTACCTTCCCCTCCCTTCCTTTCCTTCTGCCCAAGCATACTCCCATACAATGAGTCACTGGTGGTTGTCACAGACTTGGGATCCCCACTGTACTATTCAGCGCCCAGGAACACAGTCCTTGCTTACAACACAAACATGAAAAACTAGACCCAGAGACAGAGACACAAGACAGCACAGGACAATTTTAGCCGTCCTGCAGGTCCAACAAACTACTGACAAGATTTAGGCCTGCAGTGTTCAAAGGAGAGTCTTTCTGAAAACAGGGGCTGGAAGAAAGGGAGAGAGCGTTGCACATTTTTAATGAGGAGTTCCTCCCAAGCCCGAGGAGAAAATAGCAGAGATGCTTGCTTGTGGTTGGTGAAGGTGGAAGTCAGCCTCCTGACAGTAAATGAAGGTTTATGGGCAGGGTGGGGATAGGCTCTGATAGAGCTTGCAAGTGAAGAAAAATTATTTCTGCCGGATATCACAGAGATGAGAGCCAGCACAGGGATGTGATCACCACAGAGAGAAAGGAGCCAGCAAAGAAAAAGTGATGATGGAGTAGTCCAAGTGATGGGCTAAGGAAATGACCATTGCAGCAAAGCTCCTGCTGCAATAAAAATGTGAAGACGCTGGATGCTAAGAAGCTGTGCAGACAGCCAGGAAAAGTTATATGTAGATGGAGAATGAACACGAAACTGACAAGGCATAAACTTGGCATATTTATTTAAAGAGAAAATACTAATTACTTAGGTCATCAGAAAAAAAAAAAGTGCTTCCACTAATATCTGAAAAACCTTATGCCAGAAGGACTGTTATGCCTTTCTCAGGAAAGAGGAGTCAGCTTTTCTTTTGGGTAACTTGCCCAGCAATTACCTGATGCACCAAAGCAATTGCTGTCCACTGTCAGCTATTTATGTAACCATTTATATATGGCCCTACAGATGTTCTGTACTTACAGTCTAGTTGTGAAACTACAGACTCACATCAAAAGCACAGACAGGACTGTAGCATGCAGCAATGTTCCTAAGCAGACAATTTCTAGGCAAAATCCTTTAGCAGAATTTTAAAACATTACCCTGCCTTTAACCAGTTCCTTGTTATGAGATGCAGCACCAAATATTGAATTTAAGATACAGCAGATCTGGCAGCAGAGTTTCAAGTGCTGGGAGTTACAAGGGAAGCATAGCTGCTCAGTAGCCAGCTTTAAAAGGACAAACTGTATGTTTATCCTTCCTTGCTCCATTTTCTTGGGCTTTAGAGGGCCTTCCTTTCTGTCCCTTTGAACATCTAGTACTTCTGCCTAGATGTGCTAGAGCCCCCGTTACTTCAAAACCATTGTTGGGAATTTCCACAATTGCAGCCTTCTCCTACAGTTGGAGGAAAGGAAGGCTTCTGACAATGAACTTCACATACGCACAGACAAAAAATGCATTGTGTGGCTTGCCACTTGCCTTTGTTTCCCTGTTTTGCAGAATTTGCTTCTCTCATCAACCTGCCTAGGGCTGCCAGGGAATAATATTGCCCGCGTGGCATTGAATTTGTCAGTCGAATGCTGAGCTTAGGACAGAGAACATCTTCCTTCACAATTAAAATCAGCTGCTAACTGGGCAAAGGTAAGGCTGTCAACTCCAAGGAAATTTAACTTGTCCAGTAATCTCCCTGTTTCAAGACTTTGTGACCTCCATGAAAAGACACTACAAATTTTGTTACTATGGCCCTTTCAGTAATTCAGCTAAAGCCTATTGAATTACTTCAGTTACTTTGTTTTCATCTTTAACAGCAGACTTAGACCTGAACACTCCTGTAAATTGAAAACAAATGTAGGTTAAATACCCAGCAGGGATTTCTCTACCTACCCCAAAAGCTACTTAACACTTTCTCTCCTCCTAGAAGCACCAACAGACTCCTCCTTGTTAGGAAAAAATTTACTAGGACCACAGATGAGCTTGCGGTGATTACTACGGGGTAAAACAAAAATGCAACAGCAGTGGAGGATAAAGAGGAAAGCATACAGAGAGAGAAAACTCAAGTCACAGCTTCACAAAAATACCTCCAGTTCAGGAATGCTAATTTTTTTCACAAGCTTGTGCTCCCACTAAGAGCTCTCACATAGGCATCCAGTTGCAGCAACCCATAAGACCAACCAGATTTGCTAATAGCAAAAGTAAAATTGCCTGGAACTACTGTCATGCTTTAGAGTGAAGGAGGCAGCCACTGCAGGTGTTTGGTGTTGCTCTCAGGCACCGCCGAGTCTGAAGGGAGCAGGGCTTTCTGCAGCCCTCCAGCACCACTAAAAACTGCCACCTCCTTTGCGCAGCACAACTGTTTTGCAAGCATTGCTTTGCCCACCTAACGAGCATGTTTGGTGTTTAAAAGATTTGCAAATTAGAGGTTAGGAAGCAATTCTACACAAGCACTGAATTGCCAGGACTGAAAGGAAGAAAATAATTTTCCTTTTTTTTTTTAAATAAATTATATACACCTTGTGAATATGTATTGAAAATGCATTTAGGTCACCATTTGGGGTAGGCAGACATACTCTATGGAGTATCCTGCCAGGCGTGCTCTCACAGGACATGGCAGCATGGGTAAGCCTGTTGCAGCTTACCTGCTTTCTCCTGCTGATTTAACTCTGGAAAATTCATGTTGTTGGAGACTTCTTCCATCCATCTCCAGGATCAGATGAAGTCATTTTGGGTTGTTCCAGTGATGCATCACTTGCAATAGGAGTTTTAGAAAGAGATGGCAAAGGGCTGACTGGGGGCACACAGGTGCTTGTGGCATGGGGGTCCCATGAAGGGGCATAGGTTGACACTTGTTAAAAAGAAAAATAATTACAGTGAGAGGGAGTCAAGTAAACTTAAGGAAACCTAATTTCCTCATGGGTTACCTCAGTTTAGATGTACCTTGCAAGATCCACACAAAAATCAAAATGTAATGTAGTCAGGGAATTCATAAAACCACTGGAAAGTGCAGATGCTGTGATTGTGTTGTGTGCTCAGTGGTGCAGGGCTATCATGGGAAGACATACCCATCCTTTATTTGCAACGGGCTGTTATTTTCATTATTGCTGTATCACCTGCTAGTGTTGTTACCGTTAAATGTCCATTAGTGACAATGTCTGTTATTAACCTCTGGTTTTAGAATTTTATAGCTTGGCAACTGTGGTAGTATTTGCAAAGGTGTTAAGGTTGACTTTTAAAAATCTCAGCCTGGAAACATATTTATTTCCTAAATTCAGTGTTTTAGTATTGCCATCATTGTACTTTGAAAAATAATTTCACAAAGAGGCTTAATTTAAGCAAAGATGGTTTTTACCTTTTAGGATTTCTGTTCCATCCTTTCATCATCATCGATGGTTTCAAGATACCTGGATGAGATGGGAAGGCAAGGCCAAGGGACAGAGGTATTCACAAATGCCACTTTTCACCTCCTCTCTAGGCTGACTTCAGAGGCCAGTTTCCCAAGGGCCTCTCTGAAGTCAGGGGAGAAAGAAAGGCGACTCCAGAAGGCAATTCAGGGGACCTTAACAGACTTCAGATCCGGAGCCCTTGTGCTCCAGCACAGCAGGAGCCAAGTGACACTGGCTTGAGGTACCTTTAATGTTACCACCCTCCCTCTTGTTGTGGCAAATCCTGGGAGAGAAGCAGAGGGAGAAAATGTGCTCTTCTTTCCAGGCTGAGGGAAAGAGTAGCTCTGCCCACTGGGCTGGATGATTTATTTCCATGGGCTGTACCCCTCACAGTGCCTCCTGTGGCAATATAACCAGACACAAACTTCAACCTAGAGGAAACAGACTCCTGAGGAACAGCATCTTTCTTGTGAAAAAGAGATGATTTCTCCCACACAAGTGAGGTCCTCAGATTTCCTGGCATGGGACAGCATCATACAAGAGCGGCTCTGCTCTCTGCTGCGTGATGCTCCCGGAGAGCTGGCGGGAGGCCAAGCAGCGGCTGAGCCAACAGGCTCAAATCTTTCAGGGTTGTCCTGGACCCTGTGGGTCAGATGGGTTTGCTGGGCTGTAAGTGAAAAGGAGCACAGCCTGAGCCCCATAGGCAGAGTTTGCACTGCAAAATGGAAGACATGGGGAGAGAAAGGAAAAGCCAATCCAGCAGAGAGAAAGCTGATAATGGAGTTCATAATTAGGAGAAAGGATGTCAAACATTTCAAGGCTCTTTGACTGCAAGTCACCAACCTGTAACACCTTAAAGAAGAGCGAGTGTGGGTGTTCAGCAGAGACAGATGCCCCCAATTACTAATTACCCATGCTTAAAAGAAAACTGTTTAAAGTTTGCTGCCTTGCAGATTTCACTGGTAGGGTTACTTGTCAAAGGAAGTACATATGCATAGTACTAATGTTAGCAATGAGTGGGATTTACAAATGACATTTATCTCTAACATTCAAAGAATAATAGCTGAGGGAGTGAAGGGCTAAGGAGTGCTTGTTTGGCTATTTCATTACTCTGGTATGGCCAAAACCTGGAGTACTTTATCTATGGCTTTTGCATTCTGAACTGTGACAAATTAGTCAGAAGACAAAAATTTAGAAGGAGGGAGAGCGAGCTATATATAAATATGTGTGTGGATGTATTCTAGCATAAACTGAAAGCATTTTCCCTGATTCCCCCTGAATCATTACAGTGATCTCTTTTAGTCTGGCTAAAAACATGAACATGGTGTCATAAAATATAACCAAGAGGTAGCAGTATCAAAGATGCTGCATTCCAACAAGCAGCCATTAAAAACCAGGATTATAAGAGCATTTGCACTGGAAGAAACACTGGACGGTGAGCTGAGGTATTAGCAGACGGCTAAGAATACACCTGGGCATGTCCAGCCCCCGGAGGAGCTTCTTTTGGGGTTCACACTTTATTAGAGAGCAGAAACTCCAGTCCCTGGTCACAGTGCCACAGAGAAGCAACCTCCCTCACTTCTGCTCCTCTGTCCTACTTAGCCAGGTTTGGGTTGCTATTTTCATGTGAAGTATTTGAAATCAGCCTCATCATTACAGCAAAGAGCATTATCTCTCGCTGTTTTCCATCTAGCCCCAAGAATAACTCTGATGTCAGTGGGGAGCTGTCTCTCTGGCAGCCGTCTCCTCACTGCCAGCTTGTCAGATAAAAGGTCAGCTGGCTCTTCTGGCTCCTTAGACAGACCTAGCGTATGTGGTCCTCTGCTCACACCCAACCACCCCAAGCAAAGCAGCCCCGGGACAAGTCAGCTCCTGCTCTCCGCTTCCAAGATCCCATTCGGTTGTGAACCTTCCCTCAGTTATACCAGCTGCAGCCTTCAAAATACATATTGCAGCTGGGGTGGTGTTGGTGACTCGTGGTTCAGCCATTCCTACTCCACGGCAAACGTCCCACGCCGGGGCCATGGGAAGGGGGGGTGCATCCCCCCATACTCATATCAGGGCTTTCCCAGCAAGCAGCTTGCAGGCAGCTTCCACATCTGTCCTGCTGCAGAACTGATGCGGAGGGAGGGGAATAAGGCAAAAAACTAGGACCCAAAGTGCTGACTGGTGGCCTTTGGGCATGTGGAGGGAGCACAGGTTCGTTTTGGCCTCACCAGTAAAAGCCGGGATATTTTGTTAGTCTCAGGCAATTTGTCCTCCAGCTGCAATACAGCCTAGAGTTCCTTACATTAAATCACTACTCTAGCAAGAATATAAGAAATCGCAGGGTGATCAAGCATAGCCCCGAGGAATCCAACCCTGAACACACAGTCCTAGCAAACCTCATTCATATCGTTAACCACAATGGCCATTTTGCCTGAGGAAAGATGGAGTCAGGACTTCAGAATTTGGCCTAAATCCTAGACTATATAAATAGATTTCTATGAATCAAAGCTCCATTATGTAAGACATAAAAATAAGAGAACAAATGAGAGGAAAAATAAGCTGAACTTCAGAGTCTGCAGTGAAGCATCAGCTTAGGAGTTTGGGCACTGAGTCAAGACACAGATCTTTTTCTTTTCTTTTTTTTTCCCCCAGTTTGCCTGCTTTGCTTTAAAAGTGACTCATCATCCACTTACTCCCCCTTTCACCAGCACTTTCCATGTTGTTTCAGACATGCCTGTACATTTTAAAGCTCAACAGAACCATCAGAACTGCCTGTTTATTGACTGTGCATCTACATTTGCACTTCCAAATTAGAGGGGGGGAAAGGATGTGCACAAACAAAAAATGCCTCAAACACGTCACCAAGGTTAAAAGAACCACGGTGTGAGGCATGCTGCAGTTTACAATGAATTGAAATGTGACTAAAGGCAGCATGTGACAGCCATCTATATTTAGCAGTGGCTTTTGCTTTTACACTCTTTGAGATACCCTGTCAGAAAAGCATCTATGTTTGTGCATCTCAGCAGAAGAATGAGCCCCTGAAGGTGTAGGAAATCTCCGACAATGGCTTTGTATACATTCCAGT
>VYZV01025531.1:48116-93214 GCA_013401275.1 Pandion haliaetus
TTTGTATACATTCCAGTTGTCCCTGGGGCATTTGTTTATACACGTTGCAGGCTTGCCTCCCTCCCCACCTCTGGCGCATTCTCATCCACTCTTTGGTTTGACCAGGGAGTATTTTTAGCTGATGTAGCACAGTCATTTCACCATTGGATCTCCTTGTCACACCTTTTCCACAACATGTTAACAGAGAAGGCTTGAGAGCAAATTGTGGTCCCCCTCGTAGAAGTGCTGTGGTTATCATCCCCCTAAGAGATGAGACAGATATTCCATTTGCTTTTTTTCTTTTCTTAATTTATGTTATTTGCATAGTCAAATGAGTGAGGACTGTGTGTTTTGTACAAGGTGAACTCATGTTGAACAGAATTTGGTCTGAAGTGTTTTCTTTGGTTCAGAGAGATTCCCTTAGTCATATGTGCACCCTTCCAGCAGCAAAAAAAAGGAAGGAACTATATATATGTTTTTTAAAAAATCACCCGGAACTGTTCTTTTGGGGGAGGCAGATTGGTTTTTTCTTCTTTTATTGCACCTTTTCTCTACTGTTTAGTAAATAAAAGCATTTCTTATGTGCACTTGTATTACATGCATCCTTTTAGGTTTATAAATAGTTACAGAAAATGATACTTATTTTCACAGTCCCCTTTCTAGTCTGTTTAAACCTTGCCTGACTGCTTTTAAAGAGGGCTTAGCAACATTTAGATAACATGGTGATGAATGCATATAAGAACTTGAAAGCACTAATAGTCTAGCTGGGATAGGCATTAGAGCATTCCCAGTATTCCAGATTTCCATAAATAACATAAATTAACCTCCCAGCTATTTATATGCAGTACCAGCTACAATGGCCTTTTATTTCATTCCTTTTTTCTCCCCATTTGCTAAATCAATATTCAGCTGACATTCTGGGGATGGCATCCATTTTTTTGCAACAGGCTGCACAAGCACAATGGATGTTGCATAAGTTTACTGGGAAACAGTCACTGAAATGTCTCACTGCAGCCCATTGCTGCTCCATATAGGCCTCTCCACTGGGAGATTTGCAAAACAAAAGTAAGGCTTGTTTTACAAGAAGCACTACATATTGTCATCCCCAACCAGGATGACAATATCTGCCACTGAACCCATGTCAGCCATGAGACTATACAACAGTAAAAAGATTTCTTTGCATAGGCCAGAAAGGGGATAAAACTCTCATCCTCCAGACCTTGCAGAGATTCTTGGTCCTCAGCCCAGCTCTAGACCTATACTCTGTGTTTCCAGGGTTTGGACATAGCATTTTGTGTGCTACCATAGCAACTGATGCTCACATATCTGCTAGCAGATGGCACTTCCAGGAAGGAGGCCTGAAAATATCTGTGTAGCAATCTTTGCATCCCTTGGACATTTCAGAAAGATTCTATTGTCTTCCAGGCTTCTCTTCCTGATGTTTCGGACATCACTGGTTGGCATGTGGCTTCATGAAATAATGACAGGATAAACACGGAGCTGCCCTACCAGTAACACCACCAGCTGTACTGGACAAATCAATAAAAATTTTAAAAAAGCATAGAACAACTAGACACATGGAAAAATAGTGGCTGTTGTGCAGGGAAGCAGTATCTCACAAATTTACCGGAGTTTTCTAAAGGAAGTGGTAATGAGCATGTAGATGTAGCTCATTTGCTTGATAAAGTAGGAGTGGATTTTCAACAAGGTTTCACAATATCAATCACCAAGGGCTCTTAAAGATGCTAAACTAGTGGGAAAGTTCTCTCATGGATTAAGTTAAAGAAAACAAAGAGGAGGAATAAACCTTAAGGTCCTTTGGAGATCTGTTCTGCTTCTGTGTCATTAAGCATATTCACTAACCACCTAGAAAAGGCAATGGGGAGTAAGCCGTAAGGTTTATTGATGATACTAAGCCACTGAAGCTGTAAAAATGAGTGACGACTGTGCAGAATCACAATTCAGTGCTATGGTACAAAGCAACAGGGCAATAAGCCGTCAGACAAAATTTGGTGTCTATGAACGCAACAGCTATGCATACATGGAAAAGCAACTCTAACTTCAGAGATATAGTGGTGGGTTTTGAGCTACCTGTTACCCCTCAGAAATGTAATCGTAGCATTACAACAGCCCTTTCTACAAACATGTTAGCTCAGGGTTTAGCAGCACCAAAAGAGCAAATGGCATCCCAGAAACTATTAGGAAAGGAACAGAAACCAAAACTCCTTGTTATTCCTATATCTTGAAGCCTCTGTGGAGTTCCAGTCCTTCCATCCATCTAAAAAAAAAACCCGATACAATTAGAAAAAGGACAGACATGCAACACAAGTTATTAGAAGTATGGAAAAAAAGATTCAAGAAACACGTAAACAACCGAGGAGTCTTCCACCTAGAGAGAGGTCAGCAGGGAGATGACAAGCATCTAGGAAACCTTGAATGGCATGGAGGAGTTGGATAGGGAATGATTATTCACTCTTCCTATACAACAGGATGTACACAGCATCAAATTTTGAGATACAAAACAAAGGTGGCACTTTTTCACAATGCAACGGTTATACTGAGGAATTAATTGCCACAGGATGCTGTAAATCCCTAAAGTTTGCATGGGTTCCAAAAAGCAATTGGACAAAGTCATAGGAAAAGACCATCCTGAGCTATTATGTACAAAGATGCCACCTCCGGCTCAGGAATTTTCTAGGCTAGAGTCTGTCAGAAGCTGGGAATACACCTGTGTCACTGTCACCCCAAAACCATTTTCCTATCCACTGTGAGTCACTGTTAGAGACAGAGTAGTGAGCTAGCTGGGGCTTCGGTCTGGGCACAGTCCTCTCATACTGCATCACTTGAGCCATAGGAACTGATCTCAGGCTGTGCTAAATGTGAGGTAACTCAATGTTTTTCACTGAAAGCTAATCTCCATCAGCTGCTTCAGGTTTACCATAAATTTATAAGAGCCCACACACAGTTATGATACTACTCCATCCTACCTTGGCATTGCATGTTCTTTTACTTCAAACTAAAAGGGGCAACTCACAGAATGCATGAAGGGAAGCGGAATACTTGGTATTAGGATTTTGCAAACCTCTGGACACCCTCTGGATGTTTTGTCTTCATTCTTATTTTACCTGAAATGTCAGCAGTGATGCTTCCTTTATAAAGCAAAATAAGATGTGCTGATTTGATAACCTCCCTTGTCCATCAGCTGTTCTTCAGCAGGAAGTGACTGCCATTTGTTCTGAGCTTTTCTAGTGGAATAAGGAAGGGTCAGACTCTGAAAACTGGATTCACCCTATGTTGTACCTCACTCAAATACAAGTCACATTGCAACCATTGCCACTGCTTAGAGAATTAAAAATTACAAGGCTAATGAGAATGAGAATCTGCCCCTATTGTACCAAGTGTCTCTTTGAGAGTCCTATTTGGTTCATCTTACTGTGGCTGCTGCCCCATTAAAGCCTTAAAGAGAAGTCATAAATATAAAAATACCCAAGAGCATGGCAGAGAATCCTACCCTGAATAATTGTACTGAAATGCTCTAAAAGGAACTTAATTTCCTTCTCGATAACCTCAGTAATACTTTGAAGAGAGAAGAATGAAGGTGAGGACATGCATTACATTCTGTAGAGGTACAGAAAGAAACCTTTTTGCCGTGAATACGTCAGGGGAGTATGTCTAAAAGGGCTTATATCTGTGAAAATATGACCTCTCATTTTGCCAAGGTCAGTAAAACCTACTGTGATTCGCTTTGTAAGTGTCGGTCACACAAGTTAAAGCTGCCTCAAGGCAACTTTAATTTCTGTACCCAAATACAACAAGACGTGATGTTTCTGAAAGGTTTGCAAAATCCTCCTCTGTGTGGAGGAGCAAGATTATCTGGTCCCACATTTGTTTATGATTATTTATGGATCCAAAACAAGTGAGTTCTTTACTATAAATTCATACAGAATGGCAGATCAAAAAGCCATTAAGAGCTGTTAATCTAACATGAAACAGGCTTCTTAATTTCAGTTTCCTGGCTCACATTGTTCACGAGTGGGTGCTATCCTTCTCTTAGCCTCTGTGGTGATACATGCCAGAAGACCCTCACATCACACAGGCCTGCAGTGCCATTTGTTGAGAGAATCTGTTATAATTCTGGGTTACACAATTTGCTGAATAGTTCTTGGCTTAAAGCTGAGAAGAAGAGTGGATGGGTCTTGCACTCTGCCCTGAATGCCTTTATATGGCTATTCAGAGGCTGTCACTGCACCTCGTAATCGCCGTTTTTGGAGACAGAGATGGGCATATGGGGACACACCATTACCCATTCCTTCAAACATTCCTGGTTCTTAGTGTCAGAAAAATGAGCTCCCAACATCCACTGCACTTGTGTTCACATGGGATTTCTTTATTGTGCTAGGAATAGGAGGATTTCCATAGAAGGTTAAAGCATTTTGTGTCCTGCCTGAGACTGGCCAATTCTAGATGTTTCTGAGAAAGGTGCCAAGATCTTATTAAGTAGTTGGGGAGTAGCATGATCTCCAAAACAGTTTCCAATTTACCTACACCAGGAAAAGAAAGTGGCTTATCATCTGTGATGTGAGTATCTACCTCCATAGATTTTCCAGTTATCCTATACAGAATAATAATACATATTGTTTTACTGATGTAAATATCTAAATGCCTAAAGGCCTAATACGGCCTTTACTTTCCTCATATCTTGTGGCAATGTACTTGACAGATTGTTGCAAAAGTATTTACCATTTACTAGAAATGGTTACCTTTCAGTTTCAATTCATTTTTAACTCAGGCAGTGCCATATTCATTGTTTGTGTGCCATAGGATGCTCTTCTCCGTCCCCTTTTATTCACCAACTAACTGAGCAAGCCCAGCCTTTTTGCCAACTTTCCATTGAGAAGTCTCCCATCGCTTTAGTTGTTTTATCACCAGATTTCTGTATCCTCTTTAGAAAGACCGGCCTACCACTAAAGTGAGCATACCTTGCATGACAGATTACCTTACAATGCCTTTGCAGATGTAAACACTATCCTCACACTCATTTTTTAACTGACTGAAGCATCTTGCTTGTTTTCTAACAGCTATGGTATATTTTGTGGTGTCTTGATGTTGGTGTTTACAAAGATCTCACAAATCCTTCTGGTAATTTTGGAAAATCCAGTTTGGGCTAGAGTTGTACAGCACTCGGCAACCTGAACACCCAGCCCAGCCCTCGCCCGGTGATGGGACACATAGGTGGTCTGAGCTCTGCTGGGGCACCACGACCGAACTGCAGTCAGACAGGGTCACGGCTGCCCGGAGGTGATGTCCCGTTTCATCCTCCCAACGCCTCTACATCCCAGTCATGCAGTTGCGCTGATTCCCACCCTGGAGCACCCGTGTTTCTTCGATCTCTCACTGAGCTGAAGCCACTCATGAAACAAGAGGAAAACGGATGTCAGAAGCAAAGGACATTTTCTGATGGATCAGGTAACTGGATCAGCTCCACAGTCAGCCTGACAAGCAACACAGTGGGCGTCAGAAAGAGGGTGAGAGTCCTGGTCAGCAGCAGCAGCAAGAGGAAGACGAAGGAGAGAGGAGAAGGGGAATAAGATGGCATCTGTCAGCAGCATGAAGCCAATAGAGGACTTCCAGGGAGGAGACAGGAAAACATTTGTGATGCATGTTTCAAAATACAGCTATCTGGACATTGGCAAAAGTGCACACCTACAGCTCCAAAGCCAGAAATACTATTTAAACTACCTGCCCCCTAAAAATTAAGCGCATGGAGAAGGAAGGTTCACCTCTCCAAACAGCTACCAAGCAAGCACCCCAGCAGACCCAAGCCTCCAAAAGTGTTACACCACAGCTGTGAACTGCTCAGTTTCCCTCCTGCCATCTCACTCCATCTTCTCAGGTCTCTGTTGCTCTCTACAGCCCTCTCTTGAGTCATGAACCAATGATGGGTTGTGTACATCTTTGTGGCTGCAGTGGTTTCCCCTCCTTTCCAGACTGACATATTTCAAACACTTGCTCTAGATAAGGTGCTTGGAGCTTCTTCTCGTTAGCACTTAGCCACGCTGACAATTGCCAGCCTACTCCTGCTCTGCACTTCTCAGCCATCAAATACAACTCCCCTCGTCCTGTGGCTATTTGCTTTATTAACTTTTAGTCAGGGACTTTGTCAAAGGCTTCCTGAAAGTGCAGGTACTCAGGGTCACTGTAGAACGACCTTGGCCATGCCTCTACGGTCTCTGTGGAGCTGTAGTGTTTTCTTTTTGCTTTAAACTTCTGCTTTCTCCTGTGAGTTTCCTTTATATTCAGATGAAGAAGCAATGCAAAATTTCACAGGAGGGAAAAGGTGCACAGCAGAAAGAGATGAGATACAGAGTATGATTATGCAGGAATCCTGTGCAGCTTGAATTGTAGGAAAGTCATCTCATCTCCTGCACTGGTATGTGTCCTGCTGATGGGTGCAACCCTTTCCCAGTGACTGTGAAAATCTTGATAAGGAAAGTGATGAGACACTAGAGCTCTAAGACTTGGGTTTGCCCTCCCACGCATTTTGGGTGGGCAGGCAAACCACAGACTGTCATCTGTGAAGTCAGAAAGCATTGGGTACATTTAATTACTACATTAGCTCTTGCTAACACTTTCAATGCCAAGAACTGGTTGTGGAGGGTTTGGGGTTGTTGTTGTTCGTGCTTTGTTTTTACCACAACATAACTATTGGGGTAGGAGCTCACACATCTGAAAGCTTGAGTCAGCCCGTTAATAGGCACTTACTGCAATAAACAGGTCAGGAAATAGTTGTGGCAAAGCAAAGAGCTGAGTGGCTTTGGCTTATTCTCATACTTTTCTTCTCATTGTTTCTTATTCTGTCTTTTCCCACTCACAAAGTTTCCTCCTTGGCAGTTTTCTGTTTCCAGCAATCTTATTTGTTCTGCAGAATAAGAAAATAATGTAAAATAAAGGATCTTTTAAGTTAAAGAAGGTCTTTCAGCCCTTGGGAGTTAGGCACCATAGAAATCCCCTCTGAGAATCCGTGCCTGACCTTTTTAAAAAGACCTGTGGGTTGCTCACTGCACAGACCATTTATCAGCAGTGCCGTGATGACTGGCCACAGCCTTGTCATGCATCCTATGGCCTACTCACCCCCTTTCCCAGAAATCCAAAGGAGTGGGTCAAATCCAGTGGCGACAACAGCAGCCAGCTGCTGACCTCCCCCTTTCCCATGGGGGCACAGCCCTGGCACAGCTGTGTGGTATCATTGCACGGCAGGGGAGCAGAGAGGGGTCCCAGGGACACAAGGAAGGTTCTCACCACTCCAAATTATCTGACTCACCCCATTGCCTGGTTGCTCGCCCAGGGAAGCAGCTGGTTCAGGTCTAGCTGTATGAGCAGCTCTGGACAAGCGCCGCTGGCTCCCGAAGCCCCTTCCCCTGGGACACACGGTCTGAGTGGGACGTGCAGAGTGTGCTCAGCACCTCGAGGACCTCACCGGGGCTGTACACAACTGGAGGCATTGCACGGCACAGCTTTGCCTGCCACTATGATAAGCCACGTGGCCTAGCGGCCTAAAAAGTTTGGGCACTGCTGTTTCACACAAGAAAGGGAAATTATAATTGCATTTGGCAGTTTCCCTGAGAACATAAACCGAAGCACCCAGAAGGGGTATGCAGCTGTTCTGATGTGATCTAGTTAAATATTCAGGTAGGCAAATACCTGAATCAAAACAAGCTTTGTGACAGATTTGGGATCTTTCAGTTATTTTTCCGTACTTGGGATATCTGAAATGAGTCAGTCCATGCAAAGTCACCGTTGCTTAATGCTAGGGGATCGGTGACAAAAAAAACCCAGCTGAGAGCCCTTCTGTTAGTCAGCATTTCCTTCCTGATCCCACGACAGGAACTGAGGTATGTGTGTACCAGAGCTGTGCTTTGCCCTCCCCATGCACACTTGCCTCCTGCTCACCAGGGGAGAGGAGAGTCTTCACGCTACTCCTACCCGGGCTGCAACCCTGCCGTCTGCCATGGAAATGTCCTGACACTATGTGTCTTCTCAAAACCTGCTCAGGCTTGCAGGATCCATCTTGTCTTTCCTACCTCTGCTCTAAACTTTGTGTTGAATCGGAGGCTGAAGGATTGCAGTGCTTATTGTTCAAAGCAAGATTAAAACACCACACGGGTCAAAATGAGAAGATAATTTCCTTTTTTTTTTTTTTCCAAAGTGATCCCCCTTTACCAAACTAATAACTTTGAGGGCATTTTTTCTTCTCTTTTATTTCACCTTCAACTTCTGCCATCCATATCCTTGTCATGCACAAACATGACTGAACTCATGCATCAGGGCACCACAGTTTTACTCCACAGACAGTTCTTAAGCTTGATGTAAACACACTGGTTTTTTATTTAGCAGATAGGTGCGATATTAAGCAGGTTTTGATCAGTGAAAGTTTGATCACTGAACCTGGGGCAGATTTTTGTACATGGGTATCCTTTATAGGACTTAACTCAAGCTGCTACACATATAGCAAGGTAAATGAGTATAACCACATCCTATATCAGTCCAGAGAGATTTGCACTGATACGATTAAACTCATGGAGGTGTGGCTGTCAACAAGCTCCTTAACTTCTAGCAACCAGCATTCTGCAGGCTTAAGATCCATATTCATGCCTACCATTTTCTAGAAAAGAGGGTGGTTGCCCCAGAGAGCACTTTGTGGACACCAGTGGGTTATGATTTACTGAGATTGGCTGGCTCACTGGCTCTTTGGAGCTCTTAGCCACAAGCATGGACCAACAGCGACCAACAGGACCGAGGACTGCATAGACTCTGGCCAAGGAGAGCGTGCCCCAGGGCAGGGAAAGTGTGCAAAGGCAGGGGTGCATCAGCAGCTGCAGACTGGTTCACCCACCATGTGGTGCTGTCAGCTGGGCTACATGTGTCACCTCCGCACCCCTGTCGTGCTCGACTCACCCACCCCACATCAGTACATTGTCGTCCAGTACATTACCACAGCAGGAGCTCTTTTCTATACAGCATCATAGAGTAAAAAAGGAAGAGATACAGAAAAATACAGAAAGTCCATGCTTTTTCAACACTGACCTCATCAAATAGCAGTGCAACTCTTCGATTACTTTCTGTTCTGTGCAAGTTCTCAAGCATCATCAGCCTCCAAAATGGCTTGGACCTCCTGGGACACTATCTGGGACACTGTCTGGAAGTGCCAGAAGGCTATTTGCAACGGGGACCACTAACCCACAGAGGTATCAAACACACAACCCTTTGGAGTAAGTGGGTCTAAAACCTGGAGGGAGAGACCTGACGCCACCAGCAAGATGTGCCCACTCCTGCTGATTGGAGTGAAGTTACCTGGGGCTCCAGACACCAGGCACGTCACCAGAGGTTGCTGGGACAAAAAGGCAAATAATAAAAACAAACACTGCAAAACACACACAGCAGATGGTTTTCCTTGCAAATGACACTGGAGTGCTCAGGAAGGTGGGTGAGTGCCTGCTTATCATTTAATATTTATACACATTTTATTCTTATTCATATCATCCTCACAGGGTATCAAGCTCTCAGAAGGATTTTGGTTAAATCATTCTGTGAATGGGAATAATCAAAATTGTTCTTTTCTTTGCTGAAGCTTTTCCCAGCTTACCATAAACTAGTTCCAGGACAGTATTGCTACCTCTTCCTTTTACATTTAACCTTCCTGTCACTCTAGTTTTAACATTGTGAGTCTGAAATTCATTCACGTAGAAGGCAACTGCAGACTGGTTGTTGCATAATGTCCCTTGATTTTATTATTTAATCTTCTTTTCATCTTGCTCGTGTACAATATCTATGGCTACATACATTCAGCGCGGTTATGAAATATCAGATCCCTCCCTCTGCTTCCCAGGAAGGGAAGGAGAAAGGAAAGGGGAGATTTCATCTCTGTCCCTTGGTATCATGCTCTGAATGTTATTCACTGTGCTAATAACTGTATCAGCATGTTTATAAGCTGATGTGCTTTTAATTGTTTCACTTACTCTCTCATACACATGAAGTAAGCACTCTAATGGGTTCTGTACCTTTCATCCTTTATTTTATTGCTAATGGTATCTCCAGTAATATAAAATGACGGATGAGTGCAGTCTGAGAAAAGCGGAAAAAATCAATGCACATCCAGACTCCATATGAGGGCAGGCGAGGAGCTGGGGCTGCCAGGCACTGCAATCCCTCTTAGGCCAGACGACGAGAGTGAGGCGGTGAGCGAGGAAGGGCACATCCACAAAACATCTCCTCCAGTGCCTGCAGGCAGCAGGGACCATCAAAGGGAGGCAGCGCCCCGTGTGTCTTGCACCCTCTGCCCCACCAGCCCACCTCCTGTTTGTAAAGAAGGTGGGTCCAGATGCACATGATGTCCAGACACACATGCAGGGCAGCTGCCAAACGTGTGGGCATAGGAAGTTTCTATCCAGCTGTGAGCACAGCGCTCAAGCCGCAGCTGGGGTCACCCACAATTTGGGCAGCAGGTGGATGGAGTTACCCCAGGGCAAAGCGGCCAGGCGAGCTCGGTCGTCTTCTTCCTGAGCTCTCCCTGACGTGAGATCCAAGGGGTCTTGAAACAAGAGGAGCAATGGCAAGCCCTTTCCTTGACCCCAGAAGCAGAGGTGTCCGTGCGGGCAGGGGCTGTGCCCAGCTGCAGGTGTGGGCAGACCCACATGTGCTTGAACAACTGTGCCCCGAAACATGTGATGGTGTCAGAGTGCGTCAAGCACAACAGCAGAGCAGCTCTCTATGTCTTGTGAGGAACACCTGACAGACTCCGCGTGGCTAGAGGGGAGTGTCACACACATTCCCTGGGAACACAATATCCCTGTGTCACGTACAGCCATCAGCCAGCAACGGTGTTAATAATGCACAGGGGCAGCCACTTGCCATTTCCAATTCTCTAGACATCTCTGTTTTCCCTACAGGAAAATATAGCTTGATCTTTGGCCATGAAAAAAAACTGTTTAAAAAATAAAGAAGATGTGTACTCTTTTTTTTTAAAGCAACAGCAATGCAGAAGTCAAATAGATACCAACAAATTTTAATGCGTTTAGGGAGAGGAACCCAAAGGTGAGGAGAAGTAGTGTTTGTTTTAAAACAAGATCCCACCCTTCATGTCTAGCTGTAGCCTGGAGTGGGTATCATACTGCCAAGTTATAGGAGCCTGTAATGGAAATGCTGACAGACCTTCAGCACCACCAGTCACAGTCGCTCTATAAATAGCCTTTGCAAATGCCTGGCATGTGAGATGGGTTCAAGTAGCCACTTGACAGAAGCTGGCAATTTGACCAATGATTATTTCAGAAAACAGTCATAGATGAGATCTGTTTGTCTGTGTACTCATTCCTGCAAGTGGTTTGGGTGCATATCCTACATATTCTCCAGTGCCAGATATGATGCATTAAGGATGCTGTTCTGGCAGGTACAATGTTGCTTCCCAAACAAAGCTGTAATATGACCTACTTTGCTCAGTCTAGTACTATTCAATAATAAGTGGCCTCTATTGGGTTTCTACATGTAGACAACATCAAACACGTTTCACTGAAGCATTTAGATATTGATTTTACTCAGCCTGGGAACTTCAAAGTGGGTTCTTTCCATGTCGTCTTGAAAACACATCCTCTTGCTCCCATGCTATAGATTCTCTGTTAGTGCATGTGCATGCAGACTCGCCCAGCTGCTAGTTGTCCCTCCGCTATTTGTTTCTAAATTAAGGGCAATTGCTGCATCCTTTTATCCCCTAATGGCAATAACTATTGTGTATAGTAATGTTGGAGCTGTCTCTGCTGCTCGGCTTCCCTACTAGCACCCAGCTGTGCCTCGAAACACATTTTTTTTTAACCAGATGATTGCAAAATAAAGCGCTGGTCCCAAATAGGAGCACTGGGGACACTGGAGGATTGTTTAAAATCTGTGAGCCTGTTTCTATAGCTTCAGGGAGTGTGTTTAATTTTCACCATGCATTTGTTCATCCCACCATGTGTTCTGGGGCTCTGTCTCTAGCTAACAGCTCCATGGAGATTTTTTGCTGTTCTCCACCTATAGGGGTTGCACTGTTGGTTTCTTTTGCTTTCTGTTTTCTTGGGTTTGGGAGAAGATCTCTATCCATTAAGTAAAGATCCATGTGCAACAGACATTTTGTTAAGAGCTAACCAGAAACTGAAAAAGGCACATCAGATGCAGTTTCAGTAGGGGGCTTAAATGCTGTGTCTCAGCCAGAATTCCAAGGACCAGGTGATACTCTTTTTCCTAGAGTTCTCCCAGTAATTTCAGGTGTGGGGAAAGTGTCCCCTTCCTGTCCCAATTTGTTACATTATTTTTCTGCACATCATTACATTGCTGCCACAGTTCAATCCAAAGCCAGTTGCATCCTG
Organism: Pandion haliaetus; assembly: GCA_013401275.1. Classification (NCBI taxonomy): domain Eukaryota; kingdom Metazoa; phylum Chordata; class Aves; order Accipitriformes; family Pandionidae; genus Pandion; species Pandion haliaetus. Next base: position 60,491 of record VYZV01025531.1, read on the forward strand.
AGTCAGCCTCACGCAGAAAGTGGCTTAGGGCGTTTGGTCTTGAAATGTGGGTGTTTAAACAGGCCGTCCTGAACCCTATTTAGTCTTGCAGCAGAAGACACCACTGGCATCAGAGGGGATACATGAAATGGAGCCCTACACAGGTGTGGGTCATGTTCTTGCCAGACATTTGGGACCAAAAAAAGTCATTGCCCACCCAGAGTCAGGAGGCGTTGGTGTCCTCTGCACCCTGCCACAGGGGCACAGACCAGCACTCGCCCTCCTTAACTAGGGGCCAAGGCAGGCGCCCAAGTGAAACATCCATATATGTCTACATCCACAGATCCACCCTTCAACGTTGAGTGTGTGGTGCTTAATCAGAAAAATGAGCAAGCAAATGTTCTTTTTAGGGTCTCTTTTGATAGAGAGAGGGTCTTTATGTAATGTATTATTATGGTGCGCTGGATGTGATGTTGTTATTATTCTGCCTAGACTAGCATCACTACATCAAATGGCAGCTATTTTCTTGTAGAAAGTAATGAGTTGAGCGTGCCACAGCAAATGAAAACCAACAAGCACCTGAAGTGAAGGAGCAGCAACACTCTGCTGCAGGAGGTCAGCTCTCTTTCAAACACGGCACTTTTGCTTCTTCATTGGCACAAATGAGTGCTCTTGACCAAGCGCCATTCCTGATTGTTCAGTAATCTTTCCTCCTAAAAATTTAGGGCAGATAGATAGCACATAATTTATATTCACAGCAATTATTTCCTGCGAATGTTATTTATTTGAAAGGCCGAACACAGAAGCTGATGTCATACCCTGATAATACTCAAGGAGGTTTGAACCAAAGCAAGACTAATCTCATGGGGCACCCCATGAGGAAAACATTTCGTCTGGGAAGCACAGCTGAGGTGGACAGTGGCCATGCCCATCACCGGAGCCCTTCGCAGCACCTGGGGTTCCTGGTGCTTCCCTCGGCTTTCTGCCCAGCCTGCAATAGATACGCTGCCTGGGGCTCCGGTCTTTGCATGGACACCGCTTCAAATATTTCTGTGGTTTGGTACTGCCAAATGCTGCCTGCTCAGTCAGCACTGCGGAATACACGTTTCTTCACCAGGACTTTGATGACAGCAGATGGTTAATCAGCAAATAGTGCCAAAGGCAGAAAGGATGGGGTTGTTGTTTTAAGTCTGAATCCTCACAGTGATGGGGGATGTTAGAGCACTTTCAGCATAAATTACCAAAAAAAAAGGAGGCCACGGGTAAATCAGGACAATCTGGTACTGCCAAAGTCAAAAGCTTTGGCTATTACACTTCTTTATGCATCACATATACCAATTAACAATTGCATGTTTCTTTCAAAGGAGCACACGCGATCCACTGTGGTTTAAAGAAGGTGGAGGAAACCCCTGACAGAGAATAAAGATGAGATACAAAACCTGTAGTAAAAGAATGCCTCAGTGGAGATCGCTTTTCTGCATCCTTCCTGCTTTCCCTGGAGCTAAGCGCAGTGCTGCACTTAACTCAAGACCAGATCCTGCTCATTTTTTCAAGGCCCATCATCTTCAGTTTCACTCTTTGTATATGGCAATTGGGATTCTGTCCTAAAAGTTAAAATAAGGATATTAACAAGCAGAGAGATTCTCTTCCGGAGCCATGAGATAAAGTGATGGAGTCAGTGTGCTTTATGAATGCTAAAAGAGAACGTGCAGTGTCTGGAAAACACTAAACTCACCTGCGGGGTTTGAGACCTGCCTATAAAGTTCCCATTTAGATGAGAAGCTTTCAGAGTGGGTAGGCCAAGCTACACTCTTCCTAAGTGTCTTCTAATAACCTTAATGGAGTGCAAAAGCACAGAGAGGCACCAAAAGGGATTTAAAAGTGGAGAGAGCAGGTAGGGCAGGAATGTCACTCCATATATAAAATCCTACACCCCAAATCACACAGAGATGCAGAGGTAGGCAGGCACCTCTGGAGATTGCGATCGTCTCATCCATATCTCAAAATTAAACACTCAAATCTGCACATTCACATGTATTCAAAATGGCACTTATGGGCACAGACATCACAACATTATTGTTTGACCAAAAACCCTGGAGGAGCAAAAGCATTGTCAGGAAAAGAGGAGGTTGGAGTCATAGGATGAGATCTGCAAACATGCCTCAGGGCGCTGGCGCACCCGAGGCTAAACCTCCTGGTGCCTCAGTGCTGCCTGACCTGGCGGTTCAGATCGGTAGGAAATGTAGCCCCAGGGCAGAAACCCAGGATCCCCACAGGCTGCACGCAGAGGTTGAAAAGCCTAAGAGTGGGCTCTTGAAAAGATGGCAAGGTGAGTGGGGAGTGAGCAACCAGCCGTGTGAAAGTGAGTGGCCGTCAGCGGTGAGAGAGGACTAGGCAAAGCCCCTCAGAGACGGCTACATCCTTTGCTCCATTTGGGATTCTTACCTGGAGCTGGCTGCCAAAACTTGCCCAGGCATTTCTTACAGGAGGCAAAGAGCTTTCCTGCTCTATCCCAGCTTTGTACACCCAGTAGCCCCCAAACAGAGCACAGCTGGAGAGAGCAGCTGTGCTCACAGCCCCACACATCTGATGGGAGCAGGTTATGAGTCCAGGACACCCACCATCCAGACTGTGACCACTTTGGATGAGTCTTGACCTCCTCTATTAAGGACATTCCAGTTGTTATGGCCCATACCCTGTTGTGGGAGGTGGGATCCCACAGGATGCAAGCATTCAAAGTGGTTTCTCCAGCACAAGACTGAAGCTTGGGCTTTGCGTGTTCTGGGGAAATACTGGTGAGATACGAACTTATACGCAGCGCTGCTCTGAGGGTTTCCTCTGCACTGTTTACAGAGCCATTAAGGCAGCGGTTTCTTTTGCCAGGGCTGGTGGGAATTTGGTACTGCTCTTCCTCGGGGGGTTGAGAAATCCCACCCAGAAAACAGAACACACCCAAAGGTCCTGCTGAAGCCAAGTGACGATAGCGGAAGGGGAGACAGGAACAAGGATCTCCCTGAGGATTTAGAGCACCCTAATTGCCGCCAGAGTCTCCTGGGGGTGTCTCACTAGCAGTCGGGATGTGGGGGGGAGCAGCAAAAATGTGCATTTGGCTAGGCTAGCTCCTTTCCTTCAGGCAGCACAGCCAAGCTTTGAAAAGACAGAGAACAAAAGACTGACTGGCGAGCAGGGGAAGAAAGTGCTGGAAAGGAATTTGTTTCTACAGGAAGCTCAATGGCTTGTTGTAAAACAGACTGCAGTTCTGTTGTTTCCATGTTAAACCCTAGAAAGGGGCACCTCCAGCAAGCGGTGGATTTTCTGGTGCAAAACCAGCAGAGGTTTGAAAAGGACGAAAGGCAACTTGAGCTTCCCAGCTGGATTGGTAGTAAAAAAGAATGGAGAGCAAGCATTTTTTCCTTTTCTTCTCCTCCTTCCAGAAATTCTCTGGTTTCATCTTTTTTAGTCTTAAACATTCATTTAATCCCAGGCTTGCCTTTAAGAAAAAAGAAAATGTGTAGAAGGCCTTCTACACCCCAAATCTATAGCAACACTTCCAATTTTCATTACCAGAAATAGCAAAAGGAAATGAAAAGCAGGTGTGGGAAGGCTTTTCTGAATGATGCCAGGGCTGTGCTTTAACCTTTACTGGAGGAAAATACACATCTGTGCATGCCAGGCTATTGCCTTATTGCATAGTTCCCTTAGAGCCACAAAAAACTGACAAAAGCAACCAAATACTCCTAAGTTCTTCTAAGCATGTTTGCTGACAGCCCGTGCCACTGAAATATTTCACTGACCTTTGACAAAGACAGTAAATATGGTTTGATAGGCTGTAGGGAGGAAAAAAATCAGGGCATTGGGGATCTCAGAATTAAACAAAGAAAATAGTAACATGAAAACAACTTTGGAGACCAACGGGAAGAAAAATAGGCATCTCATTTATCTCTCTGTCACGCCATGTCCTTCTTGCTTTTTGCATACATTAGCAGTACTTTTTCTGAATTACTTGAGATGACTTTGGTTTGATCCTGCCAGATGCCGAGCGACAAGCCACAGCCAGACTCAGCAGCTTGCAGCAATCAAGCTGAGATTAGTCCCAGATTACCCCAGTGCAGCCCGCGAAAGCCAGTCATTCTGTTTTTCATTTCTGTGGCAAAACTGCAAGATCCTGGAATTTGTTTCTTCTCCTCCTATATACCATTCAACGAAGCAAGAATGAATGCCCCGGAGCTAGCTGTACACTGCCAAATCAAGCCCTTAAAACGAACACAAAAATCACAGCCCAGCCTGAACAGGGAAATGTAAGCCTGAACCTGGCCCCAGCGACAGCGGCTGCTGGAAAGGCCCCCTGAGGCGACTCCAGCACTGTAATAACCTACGTAAACAGGCATGGTGTATTTTTTTTATCCTCTGCCTTGCTTCAGTGGAAAGGGGCGGAAAAATAATGCACTTGCGTACACAGTCATTTAGGCCCAGTCATGATTCCTTCAGAGCTTGTGCCAATGGATTTTAGTCATTCTCTGGCAAAGGTTTCTCTTTTAACCACAAACACTGAATAGTTACCGGGTGAGTCACCACCTTGAGTAATCTAATTCCTTGACCAGTACATGCTTGCTTCCTGTGCTGCAGAGTGTCTTTCTTCACTCGGATATTTTCACGTGTGCCCTTCCTGCAGGGTTTTTCTTTCCTGCAGTGCCCGGTGTTGCAGGCTGGGAGTCCAGAGGAGTCCAGAGAATTCCAGGGTCCAGCTCCCAGGGCAATTCCCACTGCAGATCCCTGGCCTCCTCAGGGCTGGGAAAGGCATCATAGCCCACTGGCCTCCCTCACCTCAAATCCAGCAAGTGCTCTTCTTGGGAGAGCAGCAAGCTCAGGGTTAGAAGGTAATTTTTCAGACAGCGAGCCTTTACTCAGCAAGTCTAGTCACATCTGGAGGCATAATGTGGCTATGCAGCTTTACCAGCAAATTGTAAAACAGCCAAAACTGTAACATTCGCCTTGTACCAGTCTCCCAGTCAGCCCTTTGGACGAGAACAGTCAGTGCCCAAGGGCTTCTCTGACTGACTTTAGGAAGGGGACACCATAACAACTGCAAGCAGCATGGGATGGTGCTGGTGCAAATCTTTTGCAAGGGGTGTGGACTGTTTTCTCTTTCTTGTGTACTAGCTTTACAAGAAAATGTACTGCTAAAAAATCACAGGGTTTAGAAACACTAGAGAAGAAAGGTGGGGTTTTTTTCCCTTTAGAAGATGTAATGTTTCAGGAGCACTTAAACGCTCGAGGATTAAATTGTGGTGACTGTTCACAAGACACCTTTTGAAGAATGTTATTAAAATCCTTCCTAGCCTCTTCTTTCATGATTGCAGCTTTCTGTTTCATTTCCTATTTATGGGGGACTGTGCTTTCCTCGGGGCATCTTCTGGCCACTACGTACTGCAAGCTCCTTCTCTTCAGGGGAGGAACAGAAAAGAGAGGCAGCAAGTGGGGAGGATTAAATTATACTCTGATATTTTCAAGCCAAAGAAAGCGGACTATAATAAAAGCACTCTAATATAAATTTATGATCCCAGTAGAAAAATGTTTCAAAGTAAGGTGTCTGTGCATTTATGTATATATAAGTACTGCTGACAAACAGAGCAGATCCAACGGTGGTTGTGTCTGATAGCCTATATGTCTGCTAGGACCATTAGGTCCTCTCCTGACCTAATCTATATGCACACCTACACTCAAAACACACACACACACTTCTTGAACAGGGGAAGAAAAAGTGTTTTACATGAATTGTCTGAAGACATGGTTGATCCTGAACTTGGTGACTGAGCAAAAAGATTGTTATTCTTAATTTTAACACCTGTTTTAATGCTTTTTAAATAATTATACCACGTTGCTTGTATGTATTAATCCAAATTTTTAATATTTCTCTTTTTTAAAACTTGGTATCAATAATCTGGCCATCTCAGGACTAGTGAATGCTGTCTGTAAAAAACCAGGACATTTGCATAATAAACTGTTTAACAGTTATTTTTATTTAGAAAGGGTATTTTTTCATTACATATGGAATACGAACACCATCGAAGCACAGAAATAATAGAAGAAAGCAGAGCTGTTCAGAGGCACCCCCAAGGAATCCGGTTAGCTGAACCAGCACTGTCTACAACACGACAGTCAATGAAGACTGGGACAAATCCTATTTGGTACTGTTTCCAACAGCTGGGGCTAAACATTTCTGTATTTGATGTGACACCAATAAAACGTGTTGTTGCCTCTGCTCTCATTGTCCTTCTGTTGGCTGATGTTTTCCCATCATTACCGCAGAAGGCACGCCAAGTCGGACTGGAAAGGACAGGATGATATCACCTACTCCAGTTGTTCTCAATCTTCCTTGAACTGTGGGCCTTGAAAATCTTCCCTGTGACAGCAAGGTCTTCTTCTGAGGTCAATAGGTGGCATGAGTGAACTCAGGTGGCTTTTGAGCATAACCCGACATCACACCTAAAGCAAACCATCACCAAAATGAATGGTCCTCCACCTCATCATCATCCCCATGAGTTACTCGTGTCCTCTTTCCTCTTGGGTGCTGGTGGTCCTACGAGGCCAGGGTCCTCCGGTACAGGAGCTGAACCCACAGGCAGCAACTCACCTTGTCTTCTGGGGTTAATTTCCTGCTGGCTTTCTGCCCCAGCCAGGTCACTGCAGGGCCAGGTCAGCAAACCACACTTGGCAGCGGTGCAGGGAGCCACGGGATCACAAAGAGCCAGAGGTAGCAGGGCATTTTCAAGGCATTGGCTGCATCAGCTTAGTTGTAGCATAAAACCAAGTGTTGGCTTGCTTGTGTGGATCACCCTCAGGCCAGCCTGTGAAAACCGCTGTTCTTTTGGTCTGAATCAGGCAGGTCCATGCTTTACAGACGGTTGTCAAACCTCTTTTTTTAAAAAAACTTCCACCCAAGAAGTTTATTATCAGTTAGAAGTTACCTTGGTTTAGCTCCTTAACACTCCTTATAATAAGAATAATTTTGTCCTGTATATGAACATTATGTAGCCTAAATAATGTGAGCAAGATAAGGCCTTAAAACTTAAAGTAAGCCTTAGGACACAGGCCCAATGCAGGGAAAATACTGATTTTCCCCAATGCCTGTGTCCACCACTGTGGAAAGGAAGTAATCGGGGGTAATGCCCAGATGTGCCCAGCAGCAAACTTCTGCCCCTGCTGCACAGCCCCGAGTTACCAACCTGGGTCTCAACTCTTCATGCCACCCAACGGCCGCATCCCTCCGCGCCCTGCCTCCATCACAGCACCAGTCAATCTCAGGTATGGGGCTCAGCCTCCTCGTTCCCAAAGCCAGAAATGGTTGTATCGCCATAGACATTCTGACAGTAGAGGGATAAAGAGACATCATTCAGAAAAGCAACTGATCTCACCCTAAAGACCTGAAGCAATGTGAAGCCCGCCACCATTGTGGTAAGCTATTTCAATATTCATTTACCACCACTGCTAGGAAGCTGGTTTTATTTCAAGGTTGAATTCATTTAACTTCAGCTTACAGATACTGGAACTTGTTATGTTTTTATATATGACATTAAAACATTGCCCTAGATCTCACTTCTCTGTGTAAATATCTATAAACACAGATCAAGTCACTTCTGAGCCTGCATAAGCCTTATCTTTGGGGCTTGTCTTGCAGCCCTTGGGTCATTTTTGTAGCTGTCCTTTGAATTCTCTGCAGTATTTCACATCTTTCTTGAAGCATGAAAACGAGAAGTGGACAAAGTATCATAATAGCAGCCATTAATTCAAAATCACTTTCCTTCTTTTACTTCATATTCCCTTATTATACATCTATGGGTTGCATTGGCCAATTTTTCCCACGGCATTGCGTTAAGTGCTTGTGGTTGGGTAATTATTTGCAATGACCCCTGTGTCCTTCTGTTCAGTACCACTTTCCAAGAAAGTGCTCCTCATTCTGTGCAAGTTTTTCAATCAAAAGATAATGCAGTATTAAGATAAATGGCTTTGAGAAGTATAAGCATATATATCTATGCAGATCTGCGGTCAAGTAATTCTCGCAAAAAAAGGGCAACAGGTTTTTGTGATGAGACATACCATCCCTGAAATCATACTGACTGGCATTCACTATAATTTTAGATGTAACTAGAACTTAGTTTATTGTTTGTAGAGTCCTGAATTCACTGTTCTGTTATTTTGATGAAGGTCTTCATCAGGGTCTTATACTTCCCTGAATCACACTGCTCACTGCTTGCCTAAGTATCCGAGTTTTTTCAAGGTCTGAGCACCCTTACTCACTCCTTTCAGCCTCTTGGCTATGCATAATCTGAACTGGCTGATTTGAAAGTTTTTCTCTTTAGCAGATGCTGCTTCATGCACTTTTTTCTGTACATGAGAGGTTTCTACTTCTGGCTATAACTTCATCTGAGCCAGGCATATCCTCCTGCTCCACCCCACCTACAGCACAAAAATCCCTTTGAAAATGTCTGCCTTTTTGAGATCCAATTTTCACATCCATCACTTGCAAGCAACAGTGGACCCTTACCTGACCTACAAATTTTTTATTCCTAATATGACAAAAATACCTTCTTACTGCCTTTAGCCATTTAATCCCAAGCTATGTGAGTGATTCCTTTAGCTCTCCACATCACTGTGCTTTATTTACAGTTGTTAGCTTCACTGCCTGTCCACCCTTTCAGCCTGGAAATCTTTCTGGCAGCACAACTTCCCTATGTGACTGCAGAACCAAGGCTGAGGGACGCCAGTAGGATAGCATGAAACAATCCTCAGTCTGAGGTAATGCTTCCCACATTACAAATCAGTTACATCAGCAAAAGGTTTGAGTTTTTGGAAAACTTTCCTTTTTTTAAGTTCCAGATATATGTGATAGATGTTGGTACTTTCTTTACAAGGTCAATGAAACCAGGCTGCTTTCAGTGGTGCAGGGGCAGCTGCCAATTTTTAGGTCAGTGATGATCTCATCTTCTTCAAGTGGAACAAGAACCGATATGCAGAGTTGTCATATGTTCTACTGATACACACACAGCTACTGCAGCACAGAGGTCAATACTAATTTAATCTGCTTTTGTGACTGCAGTGAAGCCACGGCACTTCTGCATTAAGAAATCATTCGTCATTTCTGGAAACTCAGGAAACTGGCCAGAGGAGTCTAGTCGGTGCGTCCCGAGAGAAAGCTGCACATGATAATGCAGTTTTACTGCACATTATGTAGAAAGATTAAGATCATGTAAGATTAGATGCACTTTAATAAAAGCTCACCAACACCAACATCTCTTTAATTCACTACTTGAAAGTGTAGCCTATAACCTTTCAGAGAGTAATAGTCTAAAAAGTAGCAATGTCCTTAATGGACAGTGCCTTAGGTGAAACTGATGTCACCAGTGTAGATCCCCACCAAATATACCAGTCTGGGATGCTCCACATAAGCGCCCTTTATTATTGTGATGATGCCCTTCACTTCTGGAAAGCAGAAAACCACTGTGGGATCCACCTGTGCTTCCAAGAGCCATATGCACTGCCAGCCCCTCTGGGTAGGCATTGCAGAGACAACCATATGCATTGTCTGTCTTGACTGGGACCAGCTTGGAGGCCCTTATGGGCTTTTCTGAGGTTTGCCCAGCTAGAGATGAGCAGCATTTCTGTTTCCTACTCCACCACCTGCATGTCCTCTCTTCCAGTTGGTTCTTGCAGGTTCTTCATTCAGATGTCTGATTCAGCACCTGGTGGTGATTCAGTACCTCCAGATGTGACAATAACGTTCCAGTTCTTCTACTTCTGGTCATGACAATTGCCAACCTCTTTCTTTGTTTCCCATGTTCCCTGGGCAACTTAACTCTACTGCCAAAGCTTGAAAGATTTGCCATAATACTGGCCAGATCGAGGAAACTTTTCAGAAAAGCTTTCTTATTGCTGGCCTTTTGGAAGATGATCAGCTTTTTCTTAAGACCTTTACTTCCCTCTGTAGAAGGTCTGGTAGCTCCCACTTCAAGGAGACCACAGTAGGAAGCAAATATGACATGTGGTAGAGGTCAAAAGAACTAGTAATGCTCTTCCCATCCTGATCACTGCATTTGTAGAAGAAAGCTCTCAAACTCCCAGAGAAAAAACTCCTATATGAGATGTCTGTGTTCAAACTTTATCTTTTTTCAAGAGTTACTGATTCAAATAAACACTTCTACTTTTCTAGTAGAAGCACTTCCACTTTTAAAAGATATACAAAAAGTCTTAGCAGTGTTTGACGATGAGATAGGGTGAGAAATTGATACTATTGAGGTCCTATTTAAAAAAAAAGGTTTTAGAAAGGATTAAAAGATAATTATAATAAGGATTAAGAAAAGAAGTAGTAGAATATTTTTTATTTTTTTATTCAATGCTTAATTCTCCAGAAAGAAAAAATCAGACAAAAGATATTTATACTGCATATAAGCTTAGCTATGAAAAATATGTCTACCTTACTTTTATGGTATTTTACCTTTTGTTCTGTGGCTTTCAGCTTATTTTTTTAACTACAAAACCAAGCTTTCTATTGTTTAGTTCATTGTGGGTGAATACTAGAACTTTAAATGTCCTTTAATTCATTTTGTTACAATCCACAAACCAAAAAAATGACAAAGTTGGGTCTTTGACTGTACAATAACTGGAAAGCGTTGTAAGCCTTGTTCTGCTCTTACAGCTTAGTCAGTGCAGTAATAGGACCCAGTTCTGCTCCAATTCAAGTCACCAGGATTTTCACTATTAACTTTTATGAGAGTAGGGTCAGAATATATATTGCATGGAATTAAATACCCGACAGGGGTTTTTTCTTAAAGGGCTAATTCTTCACACCGAATTGTTGGGAGCTGCAGTGGAAATGGAAAATGAGCTGCTTCAACCTTTCCTGGCAGTGCCATGTTTTTGATCTGTATTACAAAGGATCAGTGAACATGAACAGACCTGGTGGCTTTGAAAACAAGCCCCAGAGTGGCTGTGAGCATATTTTGCCCCACATCCCACCCACTTTCAGTCCATACAGCTGCCTCGCAAATAGCTTGCCCTTGGCCTGTTTGAATGCACCTGGGAGCATCCTAGCCCACAAAGCAAGCTCAGGCAAGCGTGGTCCCTGCAGCTGCTGCAGAGAGCGCGCCTTGAACCCAGGCAGGGACTGCACTTACAGACTTGCAATATGGAAAATAGTCAAGTCTGCTCTTGAGGGTGGTGTTGGCATAGTCAATATTCTCTCTAGAGATTTCTGGGGATCTCTGAATGCTCTCCATGACCCGGTTCGGTCTCTGTTGCTCCACTGTTTGCCCGTAGCATTACCCTGGTGTGTGTGGAAAGAAAAACATGTTGTCTGCCAGGTATAGCTGTGGGAAAGGGCTAGATCCTCCCTGCTCTGAGAAGCATGCCCACATACTTATAGGAGAAGCCATAAGGAGAAGAGCAGAGCTGGGTTGTGGAGAAATTAAGGGCTAAAACTGCAGCTAGCCCAGATCAGCCATGATCTAGAGATGTTAGTGATGCTATCCTCACTTGTGCCAGCTGAGGATCTGGCTTCTAGCATCCTTCTTGGCCATCAGAAGGGCACAAAAAGCAACACAGCCATGAGCAAAAGAAGAATAATAAAGCACTTTGTTAGCAGCAAGGGTTAGAGAGCTGTATCAGTTTCTTCAATCACTGCCGGGGTCCCTGCTGCTGGCCTCATCACCTGCCTGTTTCAGGCAATCTCTTCTCTAGGCTGCCTTAGCCATCTGGTAAGATTACAAACAGAACAAAGCAGCAGCAAAGGAGAAGAAGGAGGTGGGGCGGGGGGAGCTTGTTCATCCTGCCTCCCCCCTACGCGTTCTTTTCATCCTCTGAATGTGTAAATCCTGGCTGTGGCCTGGCTCCTAACAAACTGTGTGTGCAGAGGTAGCCAAGGCCATTTGATTCAGCTCTATTGGAAATCTGAGTTCTCGTTGGTCTTACACAAAGGTCTATTAATTAGCGCTGATAGAGCTTAGTAAAAAATCTGCTTGGCTAGCAAGGGCACTCTCTCGCTCGCTCGTGCTTTTCTTAGATCTTGCCAAGATCTCAAAAATAGAGGGAGCTTAATTACAGTCAGTGGATTAATCTCCAAGGGAAAGAAATTGTAATTAGCTCTTTGAAATGTGCCACTTTTTCTTCTGGGCTTTCAGAGTTTGTCAGTGTGTCTGTCTGTCCTTCTGTGGGACTAGAAAAAAGGTAATTCTGCACAGCTTTTATACTCATTTTTCATCCCAAGCCAGAGGTGCAAATGGCAGCCTGACTTCATAAACATTTCCAATTGATCTTGAAGAGACTATTGTTTCCTCAGTTTCTCTCTTAAATCCTGCTTGCTTCTTCCCGCGGGGCTATTCTCTAGCTGTGGTCACTAGTGGTCCTGCAGCCAAGGCTGCGAATGCCTTCTGATGTCTCTTTGAACTCATTCTCCACTTCATGAGAACAACAAGGAAAATTTGGGGTTTGACTGTGCCATTTCAAGCTGTTCATGTGATGGCATGGCCCATCAGTGATCGATGGGAAGGCAATAAACCCAGTGCCTTGTAGTCTATCATTTATGTTCATGTTCAAGTAGGTTTGAAGGTGAACAGGAGTGTTGGGGAGAAAATCTAAAGCCAGAACAAGGCATTGCAAGAGATTTCAGTGAATTCCCATTTCTCATGCATGGGAATTAGGCACAGGTTTAAAAATCACCTTGATAAATGAGAATGTGTCCAGCAAAGACACACCAAGCACTCTGATTTATAACAGCCATTGAATGCAGTCATGTCTCTGAAACACAGCACCTTTGCTGTTGAGTTTGCATATATGCAAGCTAATTTTCCAGGGATGTACATTGGGGTACATCACACATTGGCAGGCAAGATCAAGGCCTTTATATGTGCACATTGGCAGTGTATCAAGGAGAAGAATAAAAAGAGGAAATGAAATACTTTCCTTTGGGGGAGTGAGCATGGGGGGAGCCTTCAAGATGTACATCCCTTAATCCTTCTGCCTAGTATATCATCATTCCTCAACAGTGCAATAAAGCTATCCCTTCATTAAGACTCTCAGTCCTAGGGAAGGTGACCCAAACTCCCCTTCCATCCATTTGAATCTTGCTCTGACAGCCAGTGACTTGTTAATTATTAATATGAAATATTTGATGGTACATAGAGCAGCTGAACCCAGTTTAATGTATGCTCAGGGCGACTCTCTAAAGCTGAAATCAGCCATTCTGATGCTTTGGATTTTTCTACTGATGTTTTGCCTTTTGCTTCCTCTTGTACTTCCCTGTCTTTCTTTCTTGTGCCTTTGTGCCTTCATGCTGAGTGTCTTCTTTCATCTCAGCAATGAAGTTACAGGTCTGCATTTCAGTTCTATTCCTTTACTTACTGATCAGGCTTAATGGAAAAATAAGAAACAGGATACAAGCCCTGGTTTCATCCAGCCCCCAGAAACCCTATTTCTTTCTTCCATCTGAAATGGTTAGTCTGTCCAGTGGTACACACTTTGAAACACTGCTCATCTCTGCATACCCCTGGAGTTTGAGCTGTGGTATTAGCTTCAACTGTAAGTGAAATCTCATCACCCAGAGTTAAACATGTGCTACATGTGGTAAATACAGGCTTTAGAAGACTTATCTTCTGGCTTAGGGCGTGCTTTTAGGATGCAAATCTCCTCTTTAGAATGATTTGCTTGCTATGAGATTATGATTTGCTACCTGCGTGCTTTATTGACACAAACATACATTACGGAGGTCGTAACCACCCGCCTGCCCTGGGTGCAGCCACGGTTAATTACAGAATCTGTCACTTTATCATTCAAAACAGAGGGATATCATCTGTTTGACTCCCATGCAAGCTCTTTAGCACTGATTTTTCAAAAGCATTTTCCTGTCTTGGGTCAGGTCACATTTGGCTACACCACCTTCGCCCTTTTGTTTGTGCAGCATCTCCCATGCTATCAAGAGAATCCACTTTAGTTAATGCCCCCCCACCCCCCACCCCGCCCCGGCCCCACCATTTGCAGCTTCCTAGTTTGGTTCACCTTCTTGCATTTTGCTTTTTTGAGAGCCTTGAGCTGTGATAATACACAAGGGCTGAGCCAACGCTGTCCAGAATCCAAGATTAGCCCTGGAGAAAATCCCCCTCCTGCCTGACAGGAGTGAGCCCCAAAGCACCCCTGTTACTATTTCCCTCTGAACACGAGAGTCAGCTCAGTTAAAGCCTCTTTGGAAACCTGGCCCCCAGGCCATTCAGCAAAACATAAACCAGCACAGCTACTTCCAAATAGCACTAATATCAAGTATGGCAAAGACACTGGAATTTGGAAAAGCCTGATTGTTTGCTCTTTCTTGCTTACTGTACCACCTGTACTCATTTTATGATCACCAGAATATACACAGTAGCTACATGCTTGTTATATGATATACATCCATCCCTCTCTAGGGAAAATGTTAGCATGTATTTAAGCACTATTCCATTGTATACTGTAATTCCAACTCATGTTAGGGAATTAACTTAAGCAACACATAGCAGAAGCAACAATCCCCATTTCTTGTTTCTCCTCCGGTCATCCAGCAGTCACAGTAAATTACGCACGTTGTTTTTCCTGAAGAATCTCTTTAAGCAGCATCATAAAACAGCAGTATTTGCATCGCAGAGGCAACCTTTGTTCTGTTTAGCACAAAGTAATACTCAGTATCTGCATGCAACTGCAGAAAGGGAGGTGATTTGGAAAGTATTTTGGAAGAGTTTAGAGAACAGGATTGAGATTTTATTATTATTATTATTGGAAACGTGAACATTTTCTATCACATTAACTGACTTTACAGCAATTTATTTTGCTGCTATCATAAAGGGAGGTAATGAACCATGAAGTTTCTTCAGGAAATTGTCAGCATCTGCCTGCAAATAATTTTCAAACACATGTGAGCCATGAAGGAAGAACACAGTGATTCAAAACTGCTTGTCCTCATCCTGAAGGAAACCCAGTCAGTGTCACTGGTGTTTGACACATTCAGGAGAAGGGTCTGGTTTAAAGATGTGTCACTAGTGTGTAACAATGGAAAATTTAGATGCATGTTAGTCATCTCACAGATAAGATTATCTCCTTTGAAAGCATATGTTTCCGCAGATGGATAATTGTAGTGAAAGGATAATCAATAAAATGAGAAGAAATTCAACAACCTGCTTTTTATTCTCTTAGGGATCTCACTTTTTAAAACAATTATCTCTCTGTTATCTGTGACACCTCCTTCGTTCATCACAGTAGGTGCCTAACACTACATCAAAACTGAAACCCATGTCTAATCAAAGATAATACGAAATTGAAAAGATTTCCTTATCAGTTCCAAACACATACAGCATCACATAGTAGTTATCTAGGATTAGGAAGCTTTCTGGGTGTGATTCACTGATAGCATTTATATCATATCTCTGTAGTTTTGGTGACAAACATGGTACTGAAGAATAAAGCAACATCCTCAGGTTGTGATATGCTGGAAATGGATTCTCCATGCCTAGAGCCTTGTGTGGTCATTTATACAGGTGCAAGGGGAATATAAAATGCAACCAGCTATATGTGAAGCATTTTATTCTCACTACTAGCAGATGTAATTGACTGTGCAAGGTACGCGGCAGTGAAAAGTCAAGCTCATGTATGTTTTAATCTTTAAAAGTTTCCCAGTGATAGAAAAGTTGTACATTTCCTCTACTCAAGCTTTCATTTTATGCAGTTAGGACATCTATCATTCCCTCTCTTGGGTCTTTTCTTCCTTGATGTAATAAGAAAAAAGGGGGTTTCATCTTTTTTTTTCTTTACTGACATATTATCATTGAAAGTACCTTAGACCTTGTTACGGCTTCACACAAAACACCGGTCATTGATGTTTCTCTGACCAGGAGAAAGACAGTGTTTGTCTTCATACCAGGTTCACTGGCCAGAAAAATGACTCACTAAACTCATCACAAGCAGAGAGTTAGAATTCATTGATTTACTCATTTTCCCCTGTGCTCATCACTTTAACAGCTGAGCATTTCATAACTTTTGAATGGATTTATCTCTGAAGTAGATTGGTGAGTTAAAGAAAGTTTATTTACTTCCATTTTACTGGCAAAGAACTGAGGCAATGAGAGATTAAGTGACTTGTCACAGATTGCAAAGGAATCCAATAATGCATCTAGGAACAAAGACCAGACCTCTTTAGTATCAGTCCAGTGCCTTAGTCACAAGAAAATCTTTCTTCTCCTTCTCCCTTAATAACTTCTAACTAATTTCTTCCACAGATTCTGTATCTTGCAGCAGTCTGTGTCTCTGTTCATGGCTTGCTTGCTTGCTTTTACCATAATCCCATCAAACCCTCCATCCTTATGGTGCCTTGAAAAACATTTTATATTTATTTCTGATATCAATACAAACAAACGATCACAGTATTCTCAAAGTAGCATTATAGCAAACCCATCATGAGGCAGATGGAAGAAATAAAATGAGGTGATGATATGCCGCTCTAACAATAGTGAGAAGACAATATATTGCTAACAACACTCCCAGTCTGCTGCTTCTCCACTGTGTGTGAAAAAAGCTTTGTTAACAGAAATCATAGCTAGTTATTTACCAGTATTATGGTTAAGGTTTGCTTTTACTTGGTTTTCAGCTGGGAGAAGGACATGTAGCAATTATTCCCAGAGTACATATCTGTAGCATAAAAAAAGCAGAAATACCTGGTTTCAGCTGTGTACTGTAGCAGTATTTCCTTGGCTGGGAAGAAGAGAGCTTGCAGTGTTTAGACAAGGAGGAGAAACACAATATTTTGGGTACAGCTTTATAGACGCCTATCCCATTTTCTAGTCTCACTGCAAAACCTAATAAAGCATAGCAGCCAATGGGGTAAATAGATGGTGTCCATCAGGGTATCTGGTGTCAGCAACAGTCTCAGTTACAGTCACATAACTCCTAGTGAAGTCGACGGGACAGGGTCTCCAGTGGGCTGCAAAGTCATCTCTCTGGTGCATGGCTGGTACAAATCATTCCTACTTCAGAAGTGACTTACGACCAGTTTGCACTGGTATCAGTGAGTAAGCAATGCAAAAAGCCATGAAGAATTGAAGGCAGAATTTATCTAATTGAAGGCAGAATTTCTCCCCGTTTAACATTTTCAACCCGGTCACAGGTCAGGAAAAGGATCTATTCTGTATCTGAGCTGGGATTCTTGAGGACGCCCATGTCCTAACTCCCGAAAATCTTTACTGTGCTTGCATTCAGTCTGAATTTAGGCTGCTGCAGCTTACAAATTCTGAATGTCCCTATAGCAGCAATCTTGGTCTCTTTCTAAGAAACACCATAAGTCTTCTCATCCACCCAGCTCTAACTGTGCAACATGGCTGCAGAGGCTGCTGGCAGGGGAGAGCCTGCCACACGGTGCACAAAGACAAAGGCCGTTCTCACCAGCATTAGTGCAGCCCTGAACAGGCTCAGAAACGCACCTGAGTACCCCCTCGCTTTGCTCAGCTTTCACCTCACCAAGACTTTCAGGGTGAATACCACAGTTCTTCAGCAAATTTGGCCTCAACAGTAGCATCCAAAACCCTCTTGAAGTAAGGTTTAGACTCAGCTGGGATATTTAGGATTAAATGGTTCCCACTTACCTTGTTTACCACACATTCAAAGTTTCACTAAGTTTCAAATCAACTGAGGGTGACTTTGTGTGTTGGTGTTCTAGCCCACAACTGTAACTTGTGCCTCAGTGGAAAATATTTCCGTGTTTGTCCTCAGAAAAGCACTGAAAGTAGTTTCATTCAGCTCCCTCAGCCCTACTTCCAGCAGGTCAAGGAGTAGGGTAAGAAAATCTCCAGGATTTACAGAAGTGATGTACAGGCCAACTCCGTCAACCACTTTCATCCAGACCTGGCACCTGGCAGGAATCACCTCAGAGAGCGAGACAGAAAGATGAACAGCTGGATCTACTGAAACTTCAGCTTTTTGCAGCTGGCAGGAAGATTCTTGGGGACCACCACGTGCCAGAGCCAACCTGTTTTCTTCAGCCTTTTTCAAGGCCTGGCTTGATAGAAAACCAGTCCAGAATGGGCAGTGGCAGCCCCAGTGTGGATGATCATCCACTCAGCTCTGCAGCTGCAACCCCATCCCACGGCAGGGGACGGCACTTTGCAAGGTGCCGCTGAAGGAGCAGCCACTGGTACGTCACCACTTGTGGATGCTATGTCAAAATCCATCAGAGAAAACCTTGGCCCTTGACTTCAAACAACACATTTCTGGAGAATATGAATATTCTTGTTTGATAATCGGAGTTAGGAAAGATGGATGGGTTATCCAACTACTCTGGTAATGTCCGTAAGAGTCTGTTTTCAGGAAATGCTGTAGGATTTTAGCAGAAAAGTCTAGAAACTATTAAAAAAAAAAAATTCCCAGATAATTAGAAACACTAGTATTGGGAGTGATGGCTTTCTCTCGTTATGCTATAAAACAGAGAAACTCGCCTTTACATGAATTTCCAGTAACCTCTGTTTTTCTTACTCTTTTATACACGCTGTCCTCATAATATTTTTATAGGATGCGACAAAGAAACTATTTCAATAAAGCTTTTCTTTCTTCATGTACTGAGGAACTATAACTTTTCATTTAGCCTTTTAAGATATGACACATCTTTTGACACTTTCTGACTCCCGGTACAAGGCAGAGGCAACTTCTGAGCTTGTGTTTTGGTTTTCTTTCTCTTTTTGATCTGTTTAGCTGAGCCCTTGTCAGCTGAGAGAGAATTTTTAACTCATACATTTCTGGATGCTGAAAAAAATTGCTTCTCAGTAACACCAGAACTGCTGCAGTTAAGAGAGTTAAGGTGCTCTCTTTTCCACCACACAGGACTGGATTCTGTTTATCCTTTAGTCCTTCCTCGATTTGTCTATAATGCCCCACTTATCAAAGTTTTCCTATGATAAGCTCCCTTTAGTAACTTATTTATTACTCTTTAGGACCGTGGCTATTGGCCTTGATCAATAACATAATCCCATCTGCCCTAAAGATATCACTAACTCCATATATAAAGATAAGCTTACTGGTCTTTCCCTTCCTTGGTCCTTACTCACTTTTCCATCTCCTTAAGAGCAAAACCCACAAATACCCAAGTCATTAATTCATATTTTTTCATTTCTCTGCTAACATTTACATTGGCCATTTTGAATCTTTAAGAGTGGAGTATTGAAATTAAATTGGCATAATTTTTCACATGAATGTACTTCTACAAAGGCTGATAAGGAGTAGGCTAATTTGCATACTCAGCTAAGAAAATAAAAAAAAAATCAAATATCCTCACATGGATATACAATAACACACACAACACTTTTTGCAACTGAATCTGAGTTTGATAGGTTTATTTTTCCTTTGGGTTAACATCAAGACAACATTTTTCCCAGTCACAGCCATATTCATCCACAGAATTTAGGCCTAAGCCAATGCAGATATAATTATTATTATTTCCTCCTACTTCCCTTTAAAGTACTATAGGCATAGTTTGCTTTGAAATGAGCTGGCCAATTTTTTCCCATGAAGTACATAAAATAATCCACTACTTACAGCACTCACTTCTTTTCTCTCTCTACTTTGCACAACATGTGGTTCTTATGACAAGAGAAAAGAA
Source organism: Pandion haliaetus (assembly GCA_013401275.1). NCBI lineage: Eukaryota > Metazoa > Chordata > Aves > Accipitriformes > Pandionidae > Pandion > Pandion haliaetus. Next base: position 80,121 of record VYZV01025531.1, read on the forward strand.
GAGATTATTTTTCTCTCCTCTTTAATTAATCCATTTTGTACCAAAGAAGGCAAAGATAACTTAGTCAAAAGGGTTTTTCACTCATGACCTTCTCAGTGACGAGTTAAAATGAAAATTGCTTGGAATCAGAGGCTGGGTAAGGTAGTGAGCTAGCCGTGCATCTTTACAGGTTTGGCTCAATGCTAGTTCACATCAGACATGTAAATTAAGTTTGCGATCTCATCCTGACCCTCATCTGTACAAATCACAAGCTCCAAGAGGGCACGCTCTACGTCATCCGCGTGGCAGCCAAGAGATGCTGATAGGTGCAGGTGCTTTATTTCAGCTGTGGTCCTCGGGTCAGGCAGTCTCAGTATTTCCCACCAGCTCCTCATTCAGCCCCACTCTAACCTCCTCCCTCTCCTCCCAGCCCACCTCCCTTCCAAAAATCCGCACTACTCTTCTCAAAAAGCCCACACTTTTAATAGATGAGCTTGACACAGAGCATAGAAGAAACCATCTGCAATGGTTAAAATGGGGCAGTTTATGAGCAGCTGACAGGAAGAAAGTATCCAACAACCTTACGTTAAAGCTGCTCTCCTGGCTAATATCGCTGTTAATGATAATATTTAAAAAATCAAATGCCTCACTGAATTATCACATCATACTGCACTATCACAGTGAACTGAGGCAAGCGAAACCTTTATAAGAAATTACAGAGCCTTAAAGGCTCTTTCAAGGTAGGAGTTGCTGTAGTGGAAGAAGAGCGTGGTGCTGTGAACTTCAGAGATGTTGCCTCCAGGACAACACTGGGGGAGCTTTCACACAGACCTGTTAGAAATTCTGCCCAAACCAGCTCAGCACAAGTCACAAGCAAACCGTAAATAGATAGTAATTCAGAGTGAGGAGAGGAAACAAATAGCCAAAGATATTAAGATAAACAATACATAAGTATTCAAATAGACTAAACATAAATAAAGCTGCATGTGTGTCTCTGTAGGCCCTCCAGGTCATTAAGGAATTAAGGACACAATTAACAGGGATTAAGACATTTTCAAGAAGCTGAATTTATTATTTACATTTGTCTTCACTGTAGTGGGGAATTTCAAAATTTATGGAAATTATGAGTGTGATATTATAAAGACAAACATTTCTGAAGAAGAGGTACTGGAGCAAGTTGAGAAAACCCAAGCTGATGAAGTTAAAAGAATCCAGGAGTGTTCAGAAGCTAAACTTCAGAACAGAGCAACTGGCAAGAGTGCAATGCGACTTTGAAAAACAAGGGTGTTTCCCAAGACTGAAGAATTTCCCTGTTCCAAGATATGAGTCAGAAATACAAGCAGGTAATGCCGACCCCAGGGCCAAGGATGCCCACTGTGCAACCACGGATGAGGTTAATTTGGGCATGCAGGATCAGGCCAGCTGGGCTGCAGCTCTCTCCCCTCAAACCTGCAAAAAAGTCCCAGCAAATTAAGGAAGAGGGAAGTGTCAGCGGGTTTTCAAAATGCTTTTGACAAAGATCCTCATAGCAGAGTGATGGGTCAAATGACAAATTGTGGATTAGTACACTGCATTATAAATGGATTAAGCGATAGGAAACAAATAATCTCAGTACAGTCCTGCATGACAATGGTAAATGCTAAACCCCTGGTGACTTAAAGGTTAACCCTCACGCCTTCCCATTTCCATTACATCTATTTGCTCATCATGAGGTTTTATGAAGAGGTTGCCGGAAGAAAAGGGGGAACATTTGCCTTCAGGAAAGCTGGGTTCTCCTTGACTCTGCCGCCCGCGGGATGACACTGCTAGGCTGAACAGCTGTGCCAAGGTTCATGCTAACACATTATCCATTCTAATTTCTTACTATCAGGGACATTATTTCACACCTTGCTGGCTGTGATTTTTCTTCTGCTGTGTCATCCTGCCACCTCGGAGCCTGGTCTGGAAAGCGGAGCAGGCAAAACACAGAATGCCCCAGGTCTGGTGCTGTTCCTCAAATGATTTTTCACAATGATTTAGAGAGGAGTGACAATGTGTCACTGAAGTTTATGCACGCTGCTAAGACTGAAGGGCAGCATAAATTATGGAAGATAGCGAGAGATTTCAGTAGATCACACGTATACACCCCAGGCATGTAAAATGTAGTCTGAAGAATACAACATAACACACGCGTAGGAGAAATAACAGTTTCTTGACATGAAATGGCATTCTCTTCGCTTGGTAGTTTCAGGAAAATTCAGTAGAGCTGATGGAAGGCATCCCTCCCACCTCTCCCAGGATGCAGGTAATGACACTTAGGCAAATATAATAGCATAAGCCATGCTAGATAAACAGACCGACACACTGCAGGCAGTTTCAGACCTCTGTGTTTGGCAGGCTGTATACCCTGTGTGGAGATCATTGCTAAACAAAGGCTCTGATTTGGGTTTTGTTCTGTTGTTTGCCATAGCTGGAGTGAAAGCTGAAGAGATCCTGGGAAAGCTGATGGAAACAGAGGCGTGGGTGACATCAGGTATGGTGAAAGCATGAAGGGAAATGGGCCTTATCCAGCAAAACACACGTATGCCCATCCTCACTGCTCATACAGGCTCCTTGCTGCCAGCCCTCGCTTTGCTCCCAACTTGGCCGGTGCCTCTGCCTCGCACGAAAGGGGCTCACGGGACTCGAGAGTTTCCTGGCTCTCAGCCTGCAATGAGCCACCAGACTCATCACTTTTTCTTCACAGTCTGAGCCCGCTGCCCGACCCCCATGTCCCCCCACTCCTCCCTTCCCACCCCACCGACCTGCCGCTCTTCCTTGGACCTGCAGCACTGCCCTTCGCTAAAATGCAGAGGTGCTGCCGGCTCTGCCCCACCGTGGATGCCGGTGAGCCTCCACGCTGGGGAGCATCAAGCAGGCAGAGCACCTTCTTGTGGGGTGCCAGGCTGGGGCAGAGATGCCTCATTGCCAGACTCTCGAGGCTGCGGGTCCGCACAAGTCCAGGGTGCTCTGCCCTGCCCCCAGCTTCCCATTCCCACTCCTCCCTTTGCACCAGTCCTGGTCTCGTCTGATCTCCTGGTCAGCTGGTTCAGGAAGCTAAGCTGGCAGAAAACTAATCCTGCGAAGAAACGTGCAGTCACTTTAGCTCCCGAACCGGCTTATTGCAAGGTCAAACAAACACCAGTGCCTGCCCGAGGGGCAAGCGGCAGGGGAGAGATGGGAAAACACAGCCAGAGGTGAGGATGGGATGGCAGCAGTGCCCACGAGGGCTGTTTGGAGCTGTCTCGGAAGCACACCCTTAGGCATCAGTCTGCTTGCCACCATCCAAACTGAGGCTTGTCTGCACCTGCGCAGCAATGACAGCCTCAGGTTGGAAAGGTGAAGCTTTGAGATGAAAACATACCGAGTTTGGGCACCTCTTTGTTTAGGAGGCACCTCTCTGTTTAGGGGCTCAGGGCCACACCTTTAGGTTTAAGCACTTAGGTTCTCTGGGGAGTAGTTAAGCCTTTTTTGGATCTCCTTTACCTTCTGGTATTGCTTTTGAAGTCCATGTGCTGCATTTAAATAACCATTTTGTCATGTATGTAGAAGAAACCCACACTCAATGGGGAGAGAGCAGAGAGGATTATCGCTCTGCTGTAATGAAGCCAGGATCAATTCACAATGATGCTCAAGGTCATCCAGGGTCATCAAAAGATGATTCGAAAACGTTGCTTGCATTCTTGCCCAGGAGAGCAGAAAATCTGGAGTAAGCTGGGAAGGAGAGGGAGTCTCACCGGTATTGCATGTTTTCACAGAGTAGCCCAAGCAGAGCTCAAGCTACTTCATGAGCAAACGCTGGAAGAGCAGAAAGAAGCTGGCACCACTGCTGCCTTCCGTGAGCCTCTCCTCTGCCCTGTTCTTCTGCCTACCACTGCCCTCTCCTTCGCAACAGGGGGAGGCAGCGTGGCCAGGCATAATCCTCTGCCTGCAGGCAGACCCCTCTCGTACTGAGATGAGATGTACAGAGGAACCTGTCCAAACCTCCTAGAAGGATAGAAAGCGGGAGCCACTGCCCTGTGCCAGTGAAAGAAATCCACCCAAAGAAATAGTTTTGCAAGTGGGGGGTGGGAAAGAATTAACTGCTTCAGTTAGGGAGGACTCAAGGGGAAGGGAGTGGTAGCTTGGGTATTTTTCATCTAGACAGTTAGGTCTGATCCTCAGGGCAGTGGGTGTTAGGCCAAGGCTGGAAAACTTTCCCTAAACTAGCAAAGCACAAAGCTTCCACGCAGTGTGTGCTCAGCCCCAAGAACTTCCTGGTAACTCAGGTTATTGAGGCAGATTGTTGATTAGGATCCAAGAGAGAATTAGAAACTCTTTTAAGCATAAATAGTATTTGCAACTGTGTGAGTTAAGCAAACGGATACACGGGAAATCAAACCTCACGCTTCAGGGCATAAACTGCTCTCTTGTGAGTCAGGACCAACCTTTTCTTCCTCTACGCATAGCATCTCATAATTAGCTAGGTGCTTGCTGCGGTTTTGATTTGCTCTGAAGCATCAGTTACTGGCTGCTGCCAGAGGCAGGATGCTGGACGAGATAGACCCGCGATGTGTTTCTGTAGGGCAGCCCTTTTGTTCCCGTATTGGCAAAGCTTTGTGGGAAAGCTTTGGTGATTCATGTCTTCAGCAGCTCCTGGTCTTACCAAACATTGGCCTTTCATTTCCATAAGCACTAAAGTCAGTCTGAATTACTACAGAAATAAAAAGGCAAAGTTGCATGAAGGGTTATTTATCTACACTCTGCAGACAGCATTTATTTACTAAATTCAAAGATGCTTTTAGGACCTGCATAGGTAATTTTTGCTAGCAAGACATTAATTATTTTCTGTATGCCATTTCAGCTGCAAAGAAGTCACACAACTTCCAGAAGGTTTTGTATTTTGAAAAATACATATTTCTCTCTGTGTGTGTGCATATACATATAGATGTATGCATGTATATATATAAATATAAGTTGGTCCAATAAAAGGGTTTGAATTACTAGCATTTCCTTACAAATTAAAGGCAGGCAAGGACCAGTAATGCAGGTGACAGAGCATGCACTAACAAAGTCTGTCTCTCCACACTGCCTCTTTGATGTACCTCATCTTTGCCCTGAAGGAATTTCATTATCCTATGGTGAGCCGGTAATGAAATCTGTGCTCAGAATCAAGCCTTCATAGAAAACGATATCTTGAGTCTTTGTTCTGTACAGACTAGCTGTGTGTGGTAGGAATATGTTTCTATTTGTGTGTGATCTGAATGTATTTTGAATACTGATCTCCAGATAAAAAGGATAGAGATCTAATTTGACAAAATATTAAATTCCACTCTCTTGCTTTATCTAACAAAATTCTGATGCTTATTATTGTGATGAACATTTGGGGTGATACTTGTAGTGTTCAGCATGTGTGAGAAAAATATCTCTGTGGAGAAGTGAATGGAGTGTCAAAGACCCTGATATATAAAGAGTGCAGAGGGCTCTTAAGTACTATTTTTAGAACAATGCCGCAACAGATTTACACACAGAGAGAAACCCCTCCTCTACAGTCACTTAGGAGCAAAGTAGCATTTCACTGCATAATAATGAGGAATTAATTGCTCTTTGTCATCACTTTTTATGCAAATTGCCATAGAACGTTTGCCCAATGTGCATTTTACCTTTTAATGAAGAAAGTAGTCATGATAAACTAGACCAAATTTCATAAGCTAAAGACAAAAGTAGGCTGTACCATACATAAATTGCAGCTAGCAAGTCTATTCCTTTGAGGAACTCGTATCAACTTCCCGTGAAAGTCCATTAAAAAAAAAAAAAAAGTCTTCTTGGTCTATGCATCTAGTTAAATTAAATTAAGTTAAATTATTAGACAACTGACATTTCTTCTCATGGAATTTTCTTGTCACTCTTTACAGCCTTTGTTTATTTTTTTTCTTTTCACTTGGGACAATCACTAAATATCACCAATTTTTTGTTTCCTTACCGACCGCTTTCAAGCTTTTACTGATATAGTTACTGAATTTCAGACATCTCAGGTTGCCAGTTGTTTAAAAATGTTTTGTTTGGCTTGCATTTAAAAGTAAAAAAAAAATATTATTGACCTTGTGTTTCACCTGCTTTCACAACATCTACATTTAGACTAATCTGACAATTCTTCAGAGTAAACCAGAATTGCAACAGCTATGGAATAGTGTTTCCTTTCAGTGCAAGAAAGAGAAATACATAATAAATCATCTTTATTCTACATGAAGCTTTAATTTTTCAGTCATTCTGCAACTGACACTGCAAATTTGATGCAAAAATTACCTAGATGGCAGACCAGGTCAAAATGTAGACAACCTAATGTATTGTGTTATGTCAAAGCATTTTCTCCAGAAATGTCTCAACATGTTTTCTTTTTCCTGAGAAACATAGGAAGGATATCACCATGCAAGGAGTTTCTGTCTTCCATGTGCAATGAATTCCTTCAGTGAACTAGTGGGTCTTTTCAATCTCTAGTTTCTACCAACTTCAAACATAACAGCAAGTTCCAACAGAGTCCCTTTTCTATTCATATGCTATTCACAGCAGACCTTTGTAGTTCACAACTTCAAGTTAACATAGCAAAGAGCAGTTTTAAATCATTCCAGTAATCAGGGGTCACAATTATTTGCCACAGCTACAAAAAACCCAGAAATCACACACACGCTGCAAGCCAATGCACTCTGCTTTCACCTCTAAGACAGAAAAATAACAGAGACTTGACCTCTGCCTTAAGTGCTAACACTTCAGCAACACTATCTATTAATCAAAAAATGTATGAATGCAGGTTATAAATCCCTCTGCATGGAAAGAGCCATCTTCACCATTACAGAAATATATTTTCTGTCCCGGTCCTTGTTTAAAGTACAAGAACATTCTGCAGCCTTTTTGAAAAAAGCAAAAGCAATGGATGTGAGAAATAAATGAATCAAACCATTGTTAGCTATGTGAGTGGAAACCCACAGATTTGTTGGGGTCCCAAGTTCTTTGCTTAGTATTTGCTTAGTACTGAAACACTCCAAACCCCTCTCAGAACTGCACAGTGTCAGGGATTTAGCCTGGATTAACAAGTCCAAAATACTCCAACATCTACTCCAAGGCCATCAGAAGCAGTGGTAGTCACCATGCCAGTATGGCCACTGTGTGCCTGCTGAGTGACAACACATCAGCATCCTCCGTGTTCCCCCACCTGCCCTCCTGCCGGACCTCCTCCAGCTTCTGTTCAGCCAGAAGCCAGCCCTGACCTCCACGAGCCTTCTTATGCTCCAGTCATGTTTCAGCTACATGAAGCACACGTTATTATTAAACTACATGATGATCAGACTTGCCTCTTGAATTTTACATTCCCACATGTTGCTCCGTGTCATTTCCCACCCCTCCCTCTGAAGGAACACTGATGGGCACCTTGGCCATGCCCCATAACACAGCAGCATCCACCAATGCCGGGCTCTGCCGAAGCTGGTGGCTTTGCACTCTGCTTCCTCTTCCCCTCCATCTCCACTGCCCAGCCCCAATGCCCCAGTCTCCTCTCCCAGTCCCACCAGCATTGCATTGTCTTCATGGCTTCGCATTTCCCACCATCTGCTACGTCCGGCACAACTCATCACCAGAAATGCCTCCCCAGCTGGAGGCATAGGCAAAGGGAGTGCGCAGCCGCCACGACGGCAGCCCGGAGCTGAGCACCAAGGGAGAAGTCACCAGAGGCACAAGAATCAGCCAGGCATCCAGTTGGACATCCCACCACCGCTGCCACTTCTGAAGGAACTCCTCGCGACTTCCTTGCGACAACAGCAAGACGTCCTCTGCTGCGACTGCACAGTCCGGCCTGGAAGGAAAGAAATTTATTTGCACGAAGCCCCTGTTACGGTTATCCACTGAAAGCAGAATCACGGGCAGAGCTGTTACCAACTCAGTATTTTTGTTTGCGATTAATAACTACCTCAAGGCTTTTACTTTTAATTAGTGGATTTGTGTCTAGTCAGTCACTGGTGCATGTGCATAAACTCCCATTGATGTTAAAGACTACGTGGAGTAGAAGACTCTTTAGAAATAGTAATTTATCCCCAGGGAATAGTGGGATTTTTTTTCTTTACCCATCTTCTGTTCCTTCCCAAAATCATGACTTTGAATTAAATCTTGCCAGCTTACTGGTGTCCTGCGACATGTCAGAACTGGGACCTAGACTGCTCAGAAATATCTCTGTGCTCTTGATGGAAAAAGACATTTACTGTCTAGAGCACAAACACTGCTCCGTCCCCTCTGGATTAACCTCCGCGTGCCCTCCTTGTTCTCCAGTCCGAGGCATTTTCCCTCCCTCAGCAGTGCACAAGAGAAGGAGCTTTTTCTCTAACCCTCTTGTGCATCCCCTGATTTGCAGAAGGACAGCCTTGCCAAGGCAGATGCTTTGTCTGCACTCTCACGGTTTGCTGCAGGTATTTTCACTTTTCTGGAGAACTGTAAAGACAGAGGGTTGTTGAAAACATGGATTACAAGGCTCTTGAGCAAGCTGAGCTAAAACAAGGTTGAGCTTTGTCCACAATTGCCCTCAAACGACTTTTGGAGCTGATTTGCCTGTGCTGATTCTTAGTGATAGGGGATATGAACTGAGGTTTAAATATGTCATTACGGATGTCCTTGCTTTTTGAAGCAGACTCTGGGATCATCCTGACCTGCAGAATGAGGGAATTTGCCAGATTTGACCTTCAGAATGCTAAAAAAATAATATAGTTTTACATTCTATTTTAAAATACAATTCTAAATGCAAATTCTAAAATGTTACTCACAAACTGTAAATAATAATGAACATACTAATTAAAAAAAAAATTGAAAGCAATAATTGAGCTGATGAAGATCTCAGAAGGCAGCACTGATTTAAAGACAAAATGGGCAAGGACAAAGCTTTAACCTCGCTGGCTGCCTCCAGGACTTGCTGTGGGCTGTATTTCAACTGCCTCTCACGGCACTGAACTTGAAGACACCAGAAGGCTGTTAGGATTGTGTTTGCTCTGGGGATAACAAATTCTGACCTCCTGTAGAACCAGTGGAAAGAATAATCTTTAGGCCATTCATCCTATTTAGCTAGCATAGGTGTTGCCATTACTTTTCCCAACTTACTATATGTCAAATCAAAGTCCGGCAACCCCAGCAAGCGGGCAATCTGAACAGTTTACTCCTCTTTTTTTGGGAAAAGATAAACACCAGAGAAGACCCTACCTTTTGACTTAGTGATCACAGAACATGTTTTGGACGTAATGTGTAAGCCTTAATGATTCCAGACCCTCGATTTCTTGACATACAAAGTCAGCAGCTCCTTAAATTCCCTTTCTATTATGTTGTCTGCCTCTTTTTTTTTTTAAAGGTCAGTGCCTGCCATTTTTTCCTGCCTTGCTTCCTGACACTATAGTTTTAGTCTCAGCAACAACGCTTTGTTAATACTTCAATATATTTCAAATATTGTATCTCACCAGCTCCTCAAAATATCATGCTGGAGATCTGATGCTCTGTGCATGGCAAATGTTCCTTTGTGGAGCTTTTGATGTGATGTCAAGCCACGCTGCAGAGACATTACATTGTGGATCTTTGATATCATGCACCGTGACAATGTCTCCTTCGTAGCCGTCACAGCCACTGACTCAGGGCGTGCTGTTCGTACTGTCAGTGCTCCTGGAAACACAATGTACCTGGGGTGTGCTAGAATCTGGTTGCAAAAAGACATATGGTGCCTGTAGTACAATCATTAATCAACTGTGAATTTCTTAATCACTGCAAAGAAAATGATGCAGTTTCATGAATTCTACCTGCGCAACCCAGGAGAATATGTGCATAATTATCAATAATGACTTAAATCTGTGCACAGGACAAGGGCTTATCCAGAAAAGCCGATCTTTTTCACCCAAATGCTGCAGGGTAAAATGCACTTCAGAAGGAAATGACAATTTCCTCAATTAAAACCCCCAAGATTTGTCCTTCTTTTTGCTTTTTCACTCCTTCATTACCATTGTAAAGATCAAGTTGCGTAAGATTCACTAATGGGTTGCTCATTCACAGAGTCTTTGAGTCAGCGTGGTTGAAGCCAAGACTGCAACAAAAGTTGTTCTGTGCAGTACTTCCATCTCTTCCCGTAGCGCTTTAAATTAGGCATTACCTATCACCAGGAAAAAGCAATTTGTTTTTATAAATACGTGATTGAAATACCTTGCAATACACAGAGCTCTCCAACAAGTGGCACTATTAAGACTATTCAAGTTACGAGATTGATATGCAAATGAGATCTCAGAAGGGGATGTTGGGACATGTTTTACAATATTGGACTCCATTTAAAATCTTTTAAATTTACATATGAAATACGATTGAAATAGATATTCATAATTCAGATATTCTGGAAAGTTTTGTGTTATCCATAAAGAAAACACTGAAAAGTAGGCCGAGCGCCTTAAACTCAACCAGGCAGTCCTCTCTCAAGGGCTGGAGTCACGGCAGTGTGGAAAAACCACCTAATTAAGACATTAGTAAAGGTAATGTGCAACCAGGAAATCTGTGCATACAGTTGAGCCAAAACCAGCTGTTGAATGTGTGGATGTAGCCTTTTCTCGAGGATAGCGTTGCAGCATTCACGGCAAGTTATCCCTCAAGTATTCATGGGATAATTTCGAAATTGCACCTCTTCACATTTATTCTTACCTTATTTTGTTGTCATTGCTTGACAAATTGTGGATCATTTTGAGAGACCATACATGACATCTCTTCAAATAATTCACATTTGTTTGGAATATATGTTTGGCTGTACTTCAAGAAAAATGGTCCAGAAATAGTTACATATACAAAAATTGAGGCGTGGAGATAGTTGATTGCAATGGAAACAGGATCAGACTGGATTTGTTGCAAGAATATAAGCAGTTTGGGAATGAATTGGGAAGCCAATGCATTAAAATGTAAAATACATGATATAAAAATAGCATATTTGAACAGTAGGTTTCATTCGGTTAGTGTAATATTCCTTCTGTCAACTCTTGTCAGTTTTCCTCCAGTTTTCTAGTGTTATAGAGAGATATAACGACCATAGTAAAATCATGATCTGAATGATATACAGGAATCTGAACTCTGTCTTCCATTACGAGTGGGTCACAAAATTATTCATAGCATTTGGGTACCAAAAGCTGCATAGAGGTGCTTGGTGGGTTTTCAAAAAGCCTACGTGCCCAATCCCTGCTTGGCTCTAGCTTCTTTCACTCTGTGCCGATCTCCATCCTGCACAAGCGTGATCTGGTTCACACTGAAGTCACTGCAAATCTTATCACAGGGTAAACAATAATAAAATCTCAATGTTTTCACTTTACGCTTCCTTTAAGCCAAATAGTAACATTCATTTTAAAATGTCGGCCAGTAAGATAAATGGCAATTATTGCGCCTTTCAGAAAGGTGTGCTATGAGCGGAGGTGTATCCAGAGTGCTTTGCTGAGTTTTCTATTTGGCCGGCTTTGACTACCTGGAGCCGCATCTCCTGTAGCGTGTTTTGAACAACAGAATACGTGCACTTTGAATACAGCGGCACAATGGGCACGTAGCGTGCTAACTAAAGCATGACAAATGCTGCATGGCTTATTTTTCTCTCTCTGTCCTTCTCAACATAGTATTTTTATCTCTCATGCCAATACAAAATTATTGTGTCTCTAGGAGAAATGAGGCAACAAGGAGACTCAGTCCTGCTAGCGTTTAAACACAAGTCCCCTTGCGCACTGTGGGACTTAACACTATATATGTCTGCAGAACCAGAACCTAAATGGCACTTGTAAGCAAGGCTTTATAGGAACATTACTTGGAAAGGGAAAGTGATGTTTATGAGTCAAATTCTCCAGTGGGGTGCTATTCTGCAGCCACACGTAGCTAGGAAAAGTAGGGATAAAATGCTACTGCACTAAAATGCTTTTCACTTTACACAAGCAGACAACCGTGCAAAATGCAAGCCAGGGGAGAACAACGCTTTTGAAAAGTGACAATATATTTGTCGTTACATACAAAGAGTTGATTTTGTATTGGCACACAGTAGTTGCATAGTTTTCTGTAGTTCAGTAGAGTCTGAAAACGCAGGTAGCCTGATGGAGCTGCTGCAATTTCAGAAGACATCAGTGAAATAACTTGCACAGAAATTGCTCCTCTCTGAAAGATACGGAAAACACTGTATCTATCTCATCTCTCTGTAGTGAAAGGGGGAAACAAGAGGATGAAAACGTACAATAAAAGCTGACATAAACACAGAAAAAATAACAAACATGCACACGTTAATTACCGAACGTGCTTTTGTTAGCAGTAGGTCACCACCATTCTTTATTGACATTCACTGCAACCGCAATTTCTTTTTCAAGACCACTGACCCAGGAAAATGTAACCCTCTAGTTATCCAACGCCCTCTAATTAGAGATGTCTCCGGAGATAATCTCACTCACGGCCCCTATTGCGAATCTTTTTTTTTCTAACTTTCCTTTTTACCAGCCATCTTTCATCTTTATGTGTTTCTGTCCCGGCCCGGCCGAACAACTCGGGCTCGCCGAACGCAGTTTATTCATTTACCGCTTCTCCCAATGGCGTTCACACCTCGGGACATTTGGGGTCTCGCTCAGAAGCGCTGGCTGCCGGCACCGGGGCCGTTTGCGGGAATCGCAGCCCAACCGCCGGGTAAAAGGAACCCCTGAGGGTGAAAAAGGGCTCGAAAACCGACACCTTGCGCCCGCTGAGGCCAGGCAAAGGCCCACCGACCCGGTCGCGCCGGGAAGGCGCGTTGGGCCCCGGCGGCGCTTCTCAATCCTCGCCACGTTCGGCGGGGCCGACTCATGGCGGTTGGGCGCTTGCGGTCGGCGGTTATCAGTAGCACGAGGTCTCTGCGGGGGCGGAGGCCATAAAATACCACCACGATCAACGCGGCGGCTCCGCCGGCACCGAGGGGTGACCGGGCGGGTATTTTTTGCCCTCCACCATCGCGCTCTGCCCACAGCCGCCCAGGGGCGACGCGCCACGGCTCACCCTCCCCGCGGCTCGGGCCCGGCGGCGGGTCCCGGGCCTCCCCCACGCCTGCCGCCCGGGGAGGTGCGCACCACGGCCCT
>VYZV01025535.1:0-12382 GCA_013401275.1 Pandion haliaetus
GGGTGTTTTCCAACCTAAATGATTCTATGATACTTAGTCATAATGCTCACCTCTTTTCTTGTCCAATCTTTGTGCATGCTCATGATATTAAAAATGTTACCATTTGTTAATACATGCTACGCAGTAGTCAACTACGAAGCACCACTTCAAAGATATGTGTACCCAGGAAGCTCACATGGGTGTGGTTGAAGTGAAAGGTGGTGATTAATTGAAGTCCATTTTCTTTAATTGATGCATACACCAGTCTGTATGATTCTGAATAGCCTCGATGATTTCAATGCAAATAATCATATATCTGAGCTAAATATAAGTGTTTGCAGCATCAGGACTTGTAAAACCATCTCTTCTTTTCTTCAGAGCTGTTTTCACAGTATTAGTGTTTTTTTGCTCAATGTAGAAATCTTAAGTGAAAGTTCAGTGATTGTCTTCCTCATGTTTATGTATAATTCTTGCTATGCAGTAACAAACCAGAATCTTTAAAGATAGAAATGCACTTTAAGTAATAATATACTTTTTTAAATTACTGCTTTGGGAGATACCTGATATCTTCTGTTTGCTTTAATAACTCTTCTTCTAATCTTTAAAATTTCTTTTTTCCTCAAGAGCTTTCCAAATGTTAATTACTTGATCATTGTAACACCCCTGAAAGATTTGCTGGTGATATATTTACATTTTATAACAAGAGGAGATAAACAGAATTTAGTGGAGATTGCCTTTGCCTGTAGGATGAGACAATAACTCTGGTAGTCAACCCCTTACATAGTCCATACTGCTTTTCTAATAAGTCTCTGAGTGCTTTAAAATGAAAGGGTGTCCAATCTGCAGTGCTTTCAGTACATTTCCTCTGGTTCAGCAGACATTCCTGATTTCCTTGTTTCCTAGAGGTCTTTGGCAACATGCAAAAAACAGACTCGACCTGATAAATTATTCTAATATTAGCAGCAGATTGTTCTTCTTTGTTGTCTTTCCCAGCTGGACAAAAACTTCTCTTCCATTATGTGACTAGAATACATCATTTGCCGGAAGAGAGACCACAAGGCCCTAGGAAAGATGGTATGTGACTTGCAATACATCTTTAGAACAGTTTTCTGGCCTGCAGCCTGTTTTGTTGGGGTTTATGTAGAGTGATTGTGTGGGAGAAAGCTGTGCAAAATGCTCATCATGTTCCGTTTTGCTGACTCTTCTTTTTTGGAAGCTATTGGGAAATCAGCAACACTACCTGTTGAGTATCTCCTGTGTAGTCTGTGCAGAAGGTGACAACACTGGGAGACAGTAGGCCTCTTCTGCACGCAGAGACCGGCTGTACTATACATTGCAAAATTTTCAGTGGCAGATGTAATGCACTGGTGCAAGTGTGTGTTACAGATTTCCATTGGAAGGGCACTCGGACTCCATTAGGTGTGGATTTAAATACCTTTTTGAGGTGAAAAAAGGGGATAGTATAGATAATCATCTTACATCCTTTCAGATGCTGGGAACTCTAAGTTGCGCAACATTGGACAGACATCCAGTCATGGAATGGTACGCTGCACGGATCCTGCCATGCTAAGGTTCACCAGCATTTACAGACCTTATAGCTCTTAGAAGTAAATGATTTAGTTTAGTTTTTCTTATAAGTAAACAATTTCATTTAGCATTTCTACTATCTAGCAAAAAGATGTTCACACGACAACATGGTGGTTCACTTTTAAGATAAGCCTATGCAGGTGGTGTAATTGCCAAATGCCAGGTGGGAGCTGCCTACAGTCTTCTTCCTTATGATTAGCGGGTTAACTTTATCCTTCAACCAAGTTACATGTGCAGCACAGCAAAGCACAGCACAGACCTCTGGCTGCTCAGCTGAGTTGTGTGGATCACAAACTCCTTATTGTACAATGGTCCTCAGGTTCTAATCACCAGCAAGCAGGAAAGTCAGTGTAGCACAGTATTTTTATGCCACTGGAAGAAGATAAGTTTTCTGTCTAGTCAGAGATAGCGATCACTGCTTTAGCCTAAGTTACGGAAAAGTGATAATGGCAGTGTTGTTTGTCTCTTATTCGTACCACTGAATTCTGATTCTTTACACTCAATGCAATAATAAACATTGATGTTCTCAGATTCCAAGAAAATACTTAGCAAGGTATGATCCAGCATTATTTTTCTTTAAAAAAAAATGCAAAGTTGTTCATCTTGTAGCATGTCTTCAAAAGTCAAGTGAAATGTCTTTGCATGACTTGGGTATCTGCATCAGTGCTGCCCTCCTAGTGAAACTTACTGTGTAGGTAAATACTTACATGCAGCTTTTTTGGAAATTGCCATATATCTACATGCTTCCATTTCTAACGTCTTACAGAGTGGTGGTCATAGCTTTTATGAAGCTATTAGTATGAAGTTTTCTGTTTCCTTCAAATTTCAACAGCTGGAAAAAGGAGGCATGCTCTGTATCTAAAAGAGAAAGAAAAAACCCCGCTGGTTTATTGCTTTTTTTTTTTTTTTTAACTTGCATTACCTCCCAAAGTGTATAAAGCATTTACATACTTTTGTGCTCCTTGATGGTTATTACTGGAGCAAAAGAAGGATTGTATTATATGGATCAGGCTTAGCGTATGAACAGCCATGATGTTACTGCTCTGTGAAGTATGAATGAAATATCTTAAGCTTTACTTTTGTGAGATGTAATTGACTTTCTAAGTGATAGGTATTTGACGTTCAGTGGCTTTTTCTTTAGAGTCTGATGTGGAAGATATAGTTCATCCCAAGTTGAATACAACTATACGATTCTAGGAAATGCAATTTACTGTTATCACCATTTCTAAAAGCTCTGATCTTCAGTCTTCTGTTTATCTTCCATATCTTCAATCTTCTTCTATCTGTATGGTAGGCAATTTCTGATAATCTTGATTGCCAGATACTTGGAAACTCCTGAGAGATTTAGAATTTGGATAGACAATGAACAGTTGAAGGCAAAGTTCCAAAAGATGCTTTTTCCCTCTCTGTGGGTTGACCCCAGCAAGCAGCTAAGAACCACACAAGCCCTCACTTGCCCCACAGTGGAAAGGGGGAGAGAATAGGAAGAGCAAAAGCAAGAAAACTCATGGTTTGAGATAAGGATAGTTTAATAACTGAAAGGATGAAGGAAGGAAGGAAGAAAGAAAGAAAGAAAGAAAGAAAGAAGAAAAGAAAACCCGAAAACCTAAAACAAGTGATGCCAAAGCAATCACTCATCACCTCCCACAAGCAGACCAATGCCTAGCCAGTCCCCAAGCAACAGCTACTTTGGAAGAAACCACCCCCCAGTTTTCATTGCTGACCATGACATTGTATGGCCTGGAATATCCCTTTGGTCAATTCAGGTCAGCTGTCCCTGCTGTCTCCCCTCCCAGCCTCTTGCCCACTCACTGTGGGGCAGAGCGAGAAACAGAGAAAGCCTTGACTGTGCAAGAGCTTTTTGGCAATAGCTAAAATATCGGTGTGTTATCAAGACTCTTTTATTCACAAATCTAAACCACAGCACTATGTGGGCTGTGGTGAAGAAAATTAACTCCATCCTAGCCAGACCCAGGACATCCCTTAAAGATTTTTTTTTTTTTCCAAGTAACTACTGTCTTTTTGAAGACTGAGAGGTTGTATTGACATGATGGAAGGTTTCTTCTACTCTCCAGGTACATAGTTCTCATTTCATTTAGATAAAGGCTTTTCTTCTCCTAAGATAGGTTGATCATTGTACAGTTAGATCTCTTGCAACTGTTCTCCCATTCACTTATAGCTGATTCTGTTTTCCCTATGGGTGTTCTAGACCATAACTGTGGACTCCAGAATGTCTTTCACACTTGCCCCATGTCTTTTGTGTTCTTTGCTTCTTAATTAGTCTTTGTTGTGCACAAAGGCCTTAGCATAGCACAGAGGGTACAGCTTGTAAGTGATGGTATCTGGCTGGGATTCTTACGCTATTGCATAAGTGTACCATAAGTGGTAAAGACTGTAAAACCTGTAGACCTCAATAGAAAGCATTATGGTTATTATTCAGACAACTGTTGGTCTTCTGTGGACTTACATAAAGACACATTCTTTCCTTCAGGAGGTCATATTTGCAGTAACATCTTTCTTTCACATTTATATTCTGCTATTTCTTTACTGTAGTTGGTTATGTGGAGTTTACCTGGAGGCATCCATGTGCAGTATCTAATCTTGAGAATGTGTAATAAATATTGAAGTCTAGTGGAAAGGGTAGGGGAGAAAGAGCAGCAAAGAAACCACCGAGGTTGTGAAAAGGAATTTCACTTTTAAAAATGGGCAATTATGGATAACTTCTATTTTTATATTCAGGCTACAGGGATTAGCTTGCTCTAACTCTAGTAAGTCTCATTAAATCATTATCTTTTTTGCTTTTAGTGCAAAATATGAATTGTTATGCTGTGCTTCAAACAATAAAGTAAATGCTGATCATTTTATGCAAATGAGTATACAAATGCCAGGTTTAGTAAATCAGTTGGAGTATTATTTTTACAAAACGGCTAAGGTGAGAAATAACCTCCAAAAGTATTTTTTTTATGTTTTTATGGCATTTCGCTGAAATTTTAACTACAACATTGTTGTAGATACTGTCAACAGTATTATTTACCAGTTTCCTTCATCTGCAGGACTATTGTCTAGAGAGAAACCATAAACTTGAAATCTACTACTAACTTTAAAGCAATGTTTTCATGCATTATACTCGTCACTGAACACCTGTGTAAAAGTTTAACAAATACCATATTCAGGATTTTTTTCTTTCTGTCAATATAACATCACTGAAGCAAGAGACATGCACAGGTCTGTTTTATGTCATTCATGGAGTTCATTGATTTCAGTTCATTTTGTGGTCCTTTGCTAAAAGACAGCAACATCAGTGAGAATCTTTTAGTTGATCTGAGTTTAAGGAAAGCTTTAACTGGTTATTCAAAGAACAGGGATTTGGTGTTTAAAGTCTTAAAATAATGGAATCCTGCTCTTGAGTTTTACTGCCAGTAATACTACAGGTGTTTGATTGTACAGAATTTTTAGACTGACAATAAATTCTGGTAAGTTTAGTAAGTTCTATAGTTTGGTTAAGAGAGTGTTTATAAGGTTAGAATAAATTAGGAATTTAATTAGTCACGTACTGCAACAGTTGTGTAGTTATTTCTGGTTTGATAAGCATAAAATGGATTGAAACAAAGTTGATTGTGCTTCATATTGCTAAAGGGAAAATGAAGAGAGAAAACCAATTATAGTTAGAGATACTAGATTCTTTTGAGTTGAAATGAGTTACATGAGCTAATAAAAAGCTTCAAAAGGATGATTCATTTTCAAGAAATAGATATGTACTGAATATCATGATGTGCAGGCGCCTAAAATGTCATTTGCTTACAGTTTACACAGGGAACCAAAGCTTATTTTAAGCCTATACTTAAAGAAAAGAGTGAGGACACTGTGTAATCCTGGTCCCCTGACTGTCCAGATCAGGGACCTCAATGTCTGTATTACCATAGCCTTTTTATGGCCCGTATGTCTGGGATTTCTTCTAACAGAAGGTAAGGGGACACAGCAACACGGTATAGATCCCAATATCATGGGATCAGACTGATACTCTTCTAGATTTGCAGTTCTGATGTTTAATGGCTGTCAAGACACAGAGGTCCCTTTAGAGAAGCTATAGGAAGAAGCTTCCTCCCACCCCAAGACCATTTATAAGAAAGACAATAAGGTGATTCTCACAGCCCACTCTGTTCCCCAGTCTTATTTCTCTGCCCATCTCCAGATGTGCCAAGCACATCAGGTGTTGGGCAAATAGTAAAGAGCTATAGTTGAGTCAGGTGGCATATTTTAAATAACATTTTAAGCTATGAAGTTTAAGGAAGTATCTTTTCATGAGTTGAGCATAGTTGTTTTGTGGAATGCATTGCCACAGAAGATTGTGGAGACTACAACTGTAAATATACAAAACTAGATAAATTCATAGAAGATAGATCAATACCACTTTACTGGTACAGTCTCTATCTCAGTCCCAAATTTGGAAATGGTGGGTAACTGAGAGGATCTTTTCTTACCATCTATATGCTGCTGGCTGTTTTGAGTCAGGATGCTACACTAGCTGCTCCTCAGGTCTAATCCAGCATAAATACTTCGTGTACCTTGGTGTCTCCCATCATTTGAAGAGGTATAATCTGAAGATGTATATTTGAGGACTGCATGCTGTGTAATTCTGATCCTTTCTTGAAATTTTAGTGGCTGAAAATGGCCAAGGATTTTCAATAAATATTGTCGTGGTTTAATCCCAGCCAGCAACTAAGCACCATGCAGCCACTCACTCACTTCCCCCCCCCACCCAGTGGGATGGGGGAGAAAATCAGGAAAAGAACTAAAACTCGTGGGTTGAGATAAGAACGGTTTAATAGAACAGAAAAGAAGAAACTAAATGATAATGATAACACTAATGAAATGACAGCAGTAATAATAAAAGGATTGGACTATACAAGCGATGCACAATGCAATTGCTCACCACTCGCCGACCGACACGCCTGGAAGTCCCCGAGTGGCGATCCCCCCCCAGGTTCCTAAATGCCACGTGGTATGGAATACTCCGTTGGCCATTTTGGGTCAGCTGCCCTGNTCAAAAACATAGCACTGTACCAGCTACTAGGAAGACAATTAACTCTATCCCAGCTGAAACCAGGACAATATTAATTACTCTTACAGACTAGAACTGGGATAGGAAAAATGTGCCCTTTGGTCCAATAGTGATTCTGGTCTGAGATCTTCTGACACCTTCTGACTCCTTATTGGATTCCTTCACTGTCACCAGACAGGCGGTTCATTATCTTATCCAGTTGCAGGTGCTGTTGATGGTTGTAGCCTTGAAGCCTCCTTATCTTCTGATTTACGCTGGCTCTGGAGGCCCCTGTTCTGACTAAGTAGGTACACGTTCACTAAATCTAAGTGAAAAATTACAACTTGTGGCCTAAGGCTTCAGCAAATCTAGCTACTCGTGCTAAGTGAGTAAAGCAAAGTAAACAGCATACTAAATCACACTTTAAGTGATTCATTCTATTTAAAACTTACTTATTTAAGGTAAACAACTAATATCTCTTAACACTGAAAGGCATCCATGCTCAAGGGGAGAGTTGCCTGGCGTGCAGTCCAGTTGCCATCCAGGGAGAACTCAAATTGGGCTCATCCAACAATCTGTTGTTGGTATAAGACCTCGTCGCTGGAGATTGTCACAATGCAGCCCCGCTGCCGAGCAGGGAGAGCTCACAGGTGGCTCACTTAGGCTGTTGTATTTATGGGATAAAGTGGTTGACTTGTAGTCAAATTGTGTACAATGAGAGAGGTATGCATGAGACTTCTTGTGCCCACAACTTTCACCGCGTTGCTCTGCTCCTTTGTGGGTTTCCTAGAGGAGTTCTTGGCCCAACTACAGCTCAGGTCTTTACCTTCTTTGGAGCCTGTACCAAACTGCTGCTGGTTTGGTTAAGGGGAGTTGAGTCCATCCATCACATAGGGTGAACAAGGTACAACTGATTACTGATTTTTCCTTTGTAAGAGTCATGGGGCTTCAATTGGAACTGTCTGTAGACAAGTTTAAAACAAATAAGACATACATTTTCATGTACTGCACAGTTAATCTATGAATTTATTTGCTAATGGTGTTGTGGATGCCAAAAATTTACATATGCTGACAATAAGCTGGACAGGTTAATGCAAGAAAAATATATCAAGGGCTGCAAGATCCAGATACTACCTCTGCTTCAGAAAGTCCCTGGCCATGAATCAGTGGGGGCTGAGGGATTATGCTAGTAAATAGAATCATAGAACCATTTAGGTTGGAAAAGACCCTTAAGGTCATCGAGTCCAACCATTAACCTAACACTGCCAAGTCCACCACTAAACCACGTCCCTAAGTGCCACATCTACAGGTCTTTTAAATACTTCCAGGGATAGTGACTCAACCACTTCCTTGGGCAGCCTGTTCCAATGCTTGACAACCCTTTCAGTAAAGAAATGTTTCCTACTATCCAATCTAAACCTCCCCTGGTGCAACTTGAGGCCATTTCCACTTGTCCTATCACTAGTTACTTGAGAAAAGAGACCGACACTCACCTCACTACAACCTCCTTCCAGGTAGTTGTAGAGAGCGATAAGGTCTCCCCTCAGCCTCCTTTTCTCCAGGCTAAACAACCCAGTTCTCTCAGCCGCTCCTCATAGGACTTGTTCTCTAGACCCTTCACCAGCTTTGTTGCTCTTCTTGGGACATGCTCCACCACCTCAATGTAGCGAAAGGCCCAAAACTGAACACAGTATTCAAGGTGCAGCCTCACCAGTGCTGAGTACAGGGGACAATCACTTCCCTGCTCCTGCTGGCCCCACTGTTTCTGATACAGGCCAGGATGCCGTTGGCCTTCTTGGCCACCTGGGCACACTGCCGGCTCATATTCAGCCAGTCGTCAATGAACACCATCAGATCCTTTTCTGCCGGGCAGCTTTCTAGCCACTCTTCTGCAAGTCTGTAGTGTTGCATGGGTTTGTTGTGACCCAAGTGCAGAACCTGGCACTTAACCTTGTTGAACCTCACACAGTTGGCCTCGGCCTGACCGATCCAGCCTGTCCAGATCCCTCTGCAGAGCCGTCCTACCCTCGAGCCAATCAACCCTCCCTCCCGACTTGATGTCATCTGCAGACTTGATGAGGGTGCACTCAATCCCCTTCTGCAGGTCATTGATGAAGATATTAAAGAGAACCAGCCTCAGTACTGAGCCCTGGAGAACACCACTTGTGACCTGCCACCAACTGGATTTAACTCCATTCACCATCACTCTTTCGGCCTGGCCGTCCAGCCAGTTTTTTACCCAGTGAAGAGTACACCCGTCCAAGTCACGAGTAACCCCTTTCTCCAGGAGAATGCTGTGCGAAATAGTGTCAAAGGCTTTACTAAAGTCTAGGTAGACAACATCCGCATCTTTGCCTCATCTGCTAAGCGGCTCACCTTATCATAGAAGGAGATCAGGTTAGTCAAGCAGGACCTGCCTTTCCTGAACCCATGTTGACTGGGCCTGATCCACCTGGTTGTCCTGTATGTGCTGTGTGATGGCACTCAAGATGATCTGCTCCATAACCTTCCCTGGCACCAAGATCAGGCAGACAGGCCTGTAGTTCCCTGGATCCTCTTTTGAGCCCTTCTTGTAGATGGGTATCACATTTGCTAACCTCTCACATTAGCTAACCTCTCACATTCACATAATGATAAAGTATCGTTATGTACTTGCCCTGTTCTTGTACTCATCCGTAGGAATGAGATATCCCTAGGATGCTGGATAAATGGATGTCCAAACTTCTTTGTACTCCTTAAGGACACTTAGGTTAGTTTAGACATACTGCTGGGAAATCCTTCAGAGGCAATATATAAGGAAATCAAGCAACAAATACAATTTCTTTCATGCCTGAATCTGTTTTAGTGAGGCCGCTGACTCTTCAGTATTAGTAATCTGCAATAACCTCTGCATATACTTAAGTTTACTCTGAAGCTCAAAATACGAATGTCGGAGTTCAGAAGCTGGTTGGGGAGATCTGGCCCATTTGATTGACTAGTTTGCATGCTAAACTGCTGCCAGTTCCTGAGCAATCTCCTTCTCTTTTTGGAGTGTGCAGGGAAAGGAAGCACGAGAGAAAGAGTCAGTTAAAACTGTCAAGCTCGTACTTTGGTAAGAAATGACAGGATTTCTTTACTTGGAAATTCAGAAGGCAAGCAGTGGAACTGCATGAGCTCTGGTGAGGCTTCCTTGCTGCTCAGTTCGACACATCTGAAATCAGTGTCTTTGTGGTGGGAGAATAGGATTGATGCAGAGTTAGCAGACCAACTTAGGGAAGTGGCAGCAGAGTGAGAGTTAGTATGATTACCTGGTTTCAGTGAAATTGTATTGGCACTTGTCAAGACATGAGCTTACATGCTTCTCATGTGGAGCACTATGGCTCTTTCAGCAGGGTTTTGGGAGAAACTAATAATTCTTATGTATTAGACTTGAGTGCTGAAGCTACTCCTTCCTCTGCCATTAAAGAAAAGTAGAAGTAGGGAGGAGAAGGTATATTAATGTTATATGTTAATGTAGCTAAATATCACTTATATGAGAATTTCACTTAAGCTACCACATATGAACAGATTCTGGAAGGGAACAGAGTGTATTGTGATAAATCATATCCTCAAGTTGTCACAGAACTTGAGAATCACCGAACTGTGTCCTAGTCTCAAGGACAGAGTCAGCTTTTAGGCGAGGAGCCACGAAAAGCCTCAATCTGCTTGAATATCATACTTAAAAGGTCTTGTGAAAGCTAAATGTGTGTGGTTGAAACACATAGCTATACTCAAAATAGTGTAAGGCCTAAGCAGGTCAGAAGACTCGGTGGTAGCAGGAAGAGTCACGTTTTCATACTTTGCTTTAACTGTTTTCTGCATCTTTCTCTCTTTCTGTCTCAGTAGATCAGTTAAATTTGTTTCTGTTTCAGGTGGAGTATTTAATAGAGTTGATCCCAAGTCTGATAGTGCTAGAATGGAGCCATGGGCTAGGATTTTATGCATGCCATCACAGTCATGAGAAACCAGGTATCTAATACATCACTGTCCTCTCACTCTCCTTCACACAACCAACTGTCTTTTGATGTGGAATGTAGCATTTGATCACTAAGTACTAGGTACAATTTGGGGACTTCATACAGAGTAGTCACGTAGTTTGCCTTGAAATGTTAACTATTTCTCTTATTGTTTCAAGTTAGGTCATACCTTTTCTATATTTACTGTTTACGTGACACTCTTAAGATATCTCTTTGCCCCTAAGTCACTCCTGAATTCATTCTTGCGTTAATTTCTCCTGCTCTGCTAATAGTATGGGAAAATGACACAGAGTTACATTAAAATTTATTCCCTAAGGACTGATTCACTTTCTCTCTTCCGTAAGAAAATGGACCAAATATTTTTGCCTTTTCTCTGGGCAGGAAAGGGATTGCTTCTTGCTCATTCCAACAGTCTATACATTTTGATTCCAGGATTTTCCACCTCATCTACCCCAACTGCTTTTAGTTAAAGGTAAGGTGATGTAAAAGTTGTGTGGATATTACTTCATTACTACTCCATTATCCTTTTGATGGGTTTTTCCATTGTTACAAGGCAGCGCTTTGTGTCTTTCAAATTATCTTGGCCTCTGTTTGCAGTATAGTTGCTCGTCATGTGGCATGATAACCCAGCACCTGATGCTACATATTCTAAGATTTATAGGCAGCAAACCATATGACTTGGTAATCATCAACCGTCAAAACCAGTAATAAAAATCAGTGCACAAGAAATATTAGTGGATCGCCAGGGGAAAAAATTCCAAAACCAAACAGCATCTATACAACCAGTTACTAAAAGCCAACTCTTAATTTTGGGTTGTAAGATTAGCATGTGCTAAGACTTGCCATCTGGTTTAGCAATTGGTAT
Source organism: Pandion haliaetus (assembly GCA_013401275.1). Taxonomy (NCBI): domain Eukaryota; kingdom Metazoa; phylum Chordata; class Aves; order Accipitriformes; family Pandionidae; genus Pandion; species Pandion haliaetus. The sequence goes on from VYZV01025535.1 coordinate 11,468, forward strand.
CATTTAATTCACAATTGTCACTACAGTTTATTGATGCAGAACTAATAGAGGGTATATTCAAAACATAGAGATAAACCCTGACAAATTTCTGAAAGGCAGAAGATGAGTATGGAATGCTGAATGTCAGTTCATTACTTTGGAAATCAGGTTGAAATCTGTATGTCACACTGGACACTACTGATGTTATTAACTCCAGAAGACTGATCACTTAGTTGTTAATATGTAGTTAATTATTTGGGTTTAGATTTGCAGATTTGCAATGTAGGTATGAGAAAAAGACTGAGAAATATGTGGATAATTTTATTGTGAGGAAGTAACTGGATTGTAAGGTCTTTGCTCAAACTGTAAAACTGCCATTTCTTAGTTTGAATCCTAGCATAATGAAATTGGAGGTGACAAGTACTTTAAAATGAGGGAATAATATTAAGAGCTTCAGCTACACATTTTTTCTGGAGATGCGTGGATATTTCAGAATAACTAGTATTTCCAGTAGAAACTAATGAACTAGTACTTAAAGAATTTCATATCTCATGTAAGCATAATATTGTCTGCTATGGCTAAAATAAGGGAATTAGAGGAAGTATTCATGACTTAGGGAAGTGGTGATAGTGTAGTTAGGAGAACAAACAGAAAATAGAGCCTTACCTTGCTTTTTCTGCTAGGCTATAAAAAAACCCAAACAAAACCATGGCAAAACCTCATGAACAGAAATGTGGATCAAATGGGAAGTTCAGCTTCCCTGAAGCTCCAGCTGCTGCAGCAGATCTATCTACTTTGATGTGAAGGGATATAGCAGTTTTGAGAAAAGATGATAGTAAAGAAGTAGAGATGTTGTCTTTTTCATGTGGAGATTCACCCTGTTCTTACAGCTTGTGTTTTCAAGCCCTTCTGGAAAAAAAAAAAAAAAAAAAAAAA
>VYZV01025535.1:12440-25273 GCA_013401275.1 Pandion haliaetus
AAAAAGTTTAATGTGTGGAGTACTGTATGGGATATAAGTTGTGGTATTAAAGAGATTGCGGAAGTTACACTGCAGGAAGTCTACCAGCTAAGAGCAGATGACATCCCTTTTAAGACTGTCCAGCATTCATAACTGTTGTTATGTCGTTGCCTAGCCAGCAACTAAGCACCATGCAGCTGCTCGCTCACTTCCCCCCCACCCAGTGGGAGGGGGAAGAGAATTGGGGGAAAAAAAGTAAAATTTGTGGGTTGAGATAAGAACAGTTTAATAGGACAGAAAGGAAGAAAACAATAATGATAGCAATAACAATAATAAAATAATAATAAAAATAATAAAAGAATTGGAACATATAAAACAAGTGATGCACAATGCAATTGCTCACCACTCGCTGACCAATGCCCAGTTAGTTCCCAAGCAGCGATCTGCCCCCTTGGCCAACTCCCCCCAGTGTATATACTAGGCATGATGTCACATGGTATGGAATATGCCATTCGCCAGTTTGAGCCAGCTGTCCTGGCTGTGTCCCCTCCCAACTTCTTGTGCCCCTCCAGCCTTGCTGGCTGGGCATGAGAAGCTGAAAAATCCTTGACTTAGTCTAAACACTACTTAGCCACAACTGAAATCATCAGTGCATTATCAACATTCTTCTCATACTGAATCCAAGAAATAACACTATACCAGCTACTAGAAAGAAAATTAACTCTATCCCAGCCAAAACCAGGACAATAACATAGGGGTCCTACCTACGGGGTGAAGCTGAGGAAACTGTTTAGCATGGAAAAGAGAAGGCCTCAGGGGTACCTAAGAGCAGCCTCCCAGTGCCTAAGTGGAGGCTCCTGAGAAGAAGGAGCCACACTCTTTACTGAGGTGCACAGCAGGAGGGTGAGTGACACTGGGCATAAATTGAAACAGGCAAGGTTCTGATTAGATATAAAGAGGGGAAAAAAAATCTATGTGGATATTTAACTGCTGGAACAGGTTGCTCAGGGAGTCACTGGACCTTGGACGTTTTCAAGACTCAGTTGGATAAAATGCTAAGCAACTTGGCTGACCCTGCTTTGAGCAGGGAAGTGAGACAGAGACTTCCGGAGGTCCTTATGAGCCTGAATGATTCTATGAATTGCTAGTGTAGGGAGGGCCATGAGCCCCTGAAATGTAATTTTGTTGTGCTCTACTTGCAAAATACTGAAATTGAAACCATCAGAAAGTAAATGTTGGTTTCTGTCTGAATACTACTGTGCAAATAGATGTTTTACCAAGCAGAACATGCAGACTAAGACAAAGAGATAAGATGTGGACTTCAGGAGGGTAGGCAGTGAAATAGGAAACCTTCTGTGTGATTAGAAGATATGCAGAGGGATTTATAATAGTAGATAGTTTGGATAACCTGTATAAGAAGTATATCTGTTGTGCAAACGTGCATGAATGATTGCTGTATTCCCTTAATTCCTCTCATATCTATATTAGTTAATATAAAAACCCAGTTTCAAATGTGGTAACAGGTCTTATAGGTACAAGTTGAGCTTTTAACTAACCAGTAGCTGATTACAAGTTCAGTCATCCAGAAGGGAGATTACTTTACTGATGAGAATTGTATTAGCTCTCTAGTACTGCCAAAATGCTGTCAGACCTCATGGTTATCTCCAGAATGTGTGGAAAAAAAAAAGCAGCAAGCTGATTCAAAACCAAAATGTTGATTTGAAAGAAATCAACAGAAATTTAGAAAGAAAAATAGATGAAAGAAAGAGAGGAGAAAAAACTTGAAGAGTAGTGTCAAGATAAACACTCAGAAGAAAAAATATTTTTATGCTACATTTTAGAAGTTGATATGCTGAAGTAATTAGTATTAAAAATATACAGATAGAAAGTTAATATAAAACTACCCAGGCAAGTAATTACAGCCTGTCGTGGTTTCAGGTCAGCTCAGTCGGTAACAAAGCACCACGAAGCCGCTCGCTCATCCCCCACCCCCTCGCCTGGCCACATTGGGATGAGGAGAAAATCCAAAGGCAGGCTTGTGGGTCGAGACAAGGACTGGGAGGGATCACTCCCCACTTATGGTCACAGGCAAAAAACAGGCTCAACTTGGGAAAAAAACAAAATCAATTTAATTTACTACAAATCAAAACAAAAACAAAACACAAGGGTATTAGGAAGGGAAACTAAACATCAGAACAACCTCCCCCCACCCCTCCCGCCTTCCCGGCTCAGTTCCACTCCCGATGCTTTCTACCTCCTCCCCCCGGCGGCGCAGGGGAACAGGGGATGGGGGTTGAGTCAGCTCGCCACACATCGTCGCTGCCGCTTCTTTCCTCAGGGGGAAGATTCCTCACTCGTCCCCTGCTCCACCGTGGGGTCCCTCCCACGGGAGACAGTCCTTCACCAACTTCTCCAACGTGGTTCCTTTCCGCGGGCTGCAGTTCCTCACAAACTTCCCTGGCGCGGGTCCTTTCCGCGGGCTTCAGTTCTTCCCGAACTTCCCTGGCACGGGTCCTTTCCGCGGGCTGCTCCCCCGTCTCACACCGCTTCAGCGCGCTTTTTACCATGGGCTTATGGCCATCTTTGGGAGCCTCCGCTCCACCGTTCACCCCCCTGGGCTGCAGGGCCATCAGCCTCCTCAGGCGCCTCCTCCTCCCCCTCCACTTCCATGATTCCAGTGTCGGCAGCGATGTTCCTCTCAGGTTTCCCAACCCCCACACTACCGGTTCCCCTTCTTAAATATGTTTTCCCAGAGGCGTTACCACCGTCACTCCCCGCCTAGAGGCGGGTCCGACATTTTGGCGCGCGGGTCCGACATTTTGGGGCGGCGACTTCTTCCAGCAACTTCTTAAAGGGGCCGCCTCTGCAGCCCCCCTCCCCTGCCACCAAGGAAAACCGTGTCACACAAACCCATAACACAGCCCATTACAGTTGTTGCCCTCTTCTGAGCCCTTAATGTGAACTGAAAGGTCTGATGTTACCTAAATAAGTGTTAGTGAATAGCTTCCAATTTTTGCTTTCTCTTCAGAACAAGTAACTTCTGAAAAAAAATGGTAGTAGGTTTTAAAGGTTAATATGTAGCTTATTAGTTGTGAGGGCAATAACAGGAAGCTAAAATGTGGAGGTGAAGTGCTGTGAATAAAAGTTAGTAGAACTAGTAAGTTTGAACTATTTATCTCTGAAAACACACCTAACTGACAGGTTTTGGGGGGAATAGGAGAATGACAAGATGGATGGAAAAGTCAGTCCTCTGAGCACAAAGTTGAAGGCATCCCACACTTTGTGATAGAAACATATAATTAGCTAGAAGAAACAAACACAGCATTGACATCTCAGGAAGTGAGGAGAAGAAAATACAGAACTAGAAAAGACTAGTGCTAGGAAAGGTGAGTGGGAGCCTGAGAGGCAGAAACACCTTGTCCCTTTTGACTGCTACACAGCCCAGTCAGGACACTTTGGAGCCTCTGCCTCCTTTTAAATTTTCTGTTTCATATTCTTCAAAATTCATTAACATTGTAATATTGCTGGGGCTTATGATTACTTCGATTAAAAAGAAATGGAAACAGGGATTTGCAAACATGTAAATTTTTGTTCATATTTGATGAGATTAATATTGTTTAAGAAAAGAAATAATCCAAAGGCAAAAGAAACTTCTGATGGATAATTAATATTTTCCTTTAAATCAGTGATGAACAAGTTACGTGAACAGGGAACAATAATGAAATCTTCTATTTCTGTATTGGCCGAACCTAAAGATTTTTGCTTGTTTTGTGTTGATCTCTTACAAAAACAGATTCCCATTAATTTCATACAGTACAATGAATTCAATGGAAGCTTGTTTAAAGGTTTGTCTTTGGATGCAAAGTTATCTCACAACTTGAGTATCACCCTAGCACAAGTATTGGGACATACACAAAATTGATTGCTCAAAAAGTCATGGTTTGCTCTGAAAATGATTGGTATAGGCTTAATCTTCTGTAGTACTCTTCAGTACTGACTCAGGCTAATGCCATTGCCATCTGTGACAACCTGGAAGCGTTTATTTCCATTTCCAGAAGGGAGTTTCCTGTAATACACTGGAAATAATAGGTAGAATGGCTTGGCTTATGCATCACTGATCGCCATGGAATCATAGAATCATTTAGGTTGGAAAAGACCCTTAAGGTCATCGAGTCCAGCCATCAACGGTGCCCACTAAACCATGTCATGGAGTGCCTTGTCTATGCGCTTTTTGAATACCTCCAGGGATGGTGACTCAACCACTTCCCTGGGCAGCTTGTTCCAATGCCTGACAACCCCTTCAGTAAAGAATTTTTTCCTCATATCTAAACTAAATCTCCCCTGGCACAAGTTGAGGCCATTTCCTTTTGTCCTATCGCTTGTTACTTGGGAGAAGAGACTGACATCCACCTCGCTACAATCTCCTTTCAGGTAGTTGTAGAGAGTGATAAGGTCTCCCCTCAGCCTCCTTTTTCTCCAGGCTAAACAACCCCAGGTCCCTCAGCCGCTCCTCATAAGACTTGGGCTCCAGGCCCCTCACCAGCTTTGTTGCCCTTCTCTGGACACACTCCAGCACCTCAATGTCTTTCCTGTAGTGAGGGGCTCAAAACTGAGCACAGTACTCAAGGTGCGGCCTCACCAGTGCTGAGTACAGGGGATGTGACCTCAGATACTTTCTGCTTGCAGCGATGAACACAGTTCCAGAGTGGACTGAAAGTCTCCTGAGTTAGGGGTAACTGCTTTTGGCATATTGGTTCCAGGTGCTGCTGTACATTTGCAACTCACTCTGTATCTCATTGCTGCTGCAATGATATCTTTATCTTGCACCAAACATTTTATACTCTGAAGACATTCCAATTGGGATACTGTGATTGTTGTTTACCCTGAAATTCCAATGATATCAGTGGGAATTACGTTCAGGTGAGACTTCTCTCTGATAACCTTACATTTTCTATGAATCTGCAATATTAAAAGCCATGCAAAACTATTTACTGTGCATAGTGCTGTGAACAAACTTCGACTTTGACCCTACAAACAGCCTTACTAAAACAAAGACACTTGTTTCTTAGTGCATTAATGCTTCTATACATTGTATGGACTATTTTGTCCATTTGCAATAGGATTGGACCCTACAGGTTTAGCCTGTCATTCATGTGTTCTCTGTTACATTTTGAGTTTGCAACAGTTTTCAGCTTATTTTAGAGTAACTAGCCAACATAAAAAATGTGATTGACTAATTCTAATTAATTTACGAAGAGAGAGTCTTTTAAACACGCAGCTGAAATAAAGAGCTAAGTTAGTTACAGATGCATGCTTCTTCAGTTTACAGATCTAGTTGCACGGTGTACTGGATGATTAGAAACTACGAATGTCTAGTAAGGGAATTCAATGTGATTGTTGATGAACTGAAATTTTTTTTCCGGCTAGAGGAAAACGCCCTGGATCGTGAAGGCTGTGTTGTCGAAAGGGAGCTGTGCCCACCAGGGGGGGCTGGCGGTTTGCTCCGAGCGCTGATTAATCTGACTGTCGATTAGATTTAATCTATTTAAAAGGCGAACAAAGTGCTTAGCGTTGCAGGAAAAAAATCCCATATGTACAAAAAAAGGGAAAAAAAATCAGTATACTCTAAACCTGTGGTGTTTTTCTTTTCAAAGGTTATAAAAATAAAATAGGTGCTTTATTCTAGTAAGAGGTGCATGCAAATTCACACTGAAGACTGCATGTGACTGCAAGAACTGATAACCAATTTTTAACTGATGTTCTGTAGCTCACTGTTGTAAGCTCTGACAAAATCTTTTTTTGCTACTTTTTTGCAATCAACATGATTTTGAAACCTGTAGTTGTAGATAAGTGTGCATCGTTTAAAAGAAACATGCAGAAGAAATGAGAAACAGATTTTTTTTTTCTCCTTGAAATTAAAAAGTAACATTTTCATATGAGGAAGCAGACATCTTTTTCTTCTCTATAATCAAGAAATGCTGTATTGTGCGGCAAGAAATTAGGCTTTACAAATCTCCATTATAGTCTGTGTTATAGAGGCTATCTTTGAAAATACCCAGATTTTTCCATATTAACAAAATGTGTTTCTTTTTGCCAAATTTTCCAAGTCTAGGTCAGTGATTTTGTAGGCCTGTCACATGACTCATCTAATTGTACAAATTGTGAATATCTGGCTTACGGCATCTTGATTAATGTAGAAGCAAGTGAACTGAGAAAGCACACTTGTCAAAATGTGGCAGAATCATTTAAAAAATTGTTGCTCATGAAGACTGCTGCTGCCCACTTATATTTGTAATTTATCCCAAATTTTGTAAACCTGCTGGCAAAGCAGTTACTTAAGCATAGGGAAGGGAATAAATGTATAGGGAAGAGATGTGCTGATATTCAGCTAAGGATGATGAGTTTAAATTTTTGCAAAAATGAACTTTTTTGTTGTTGTGATGCACTTGAACTTAATTTAATTTTATAGCATTTTTAATTAATAGTTAATTAATAGTTAATGCTAGACTTATCAATTGTGACATTTAGATAGTGCTGGGAAATGATTAACAGACCAAAATCCTGAAATAGTATATGATGTAACATGTGCTTGATCGAACATATATTGGTATTTAGTACAAAACTACAGTTAATTGTATCAGAATAAATGAACTCATTTGTGTGGGCCAAAGCAGAAGTGAAACATAAAGTGGTCATCAAAATGGTCATCTTTGATTCATCCTTCTACCACAAAATTTATTTAATTCAACCCTGTTTACCTACAGTGATTATAGTATTCTTTTCCTGGGTATGAAATTGATACTATTTCTATAAAATGTTTATTACAGGATAAGGTTTAAAAATAGTTTCTGTGTAGAGACCAGTAAAATAATTTATTTGAAATAAAGGTAAATGTATAGAAATTAAAAAACTGGTTCAATATCTCCAACTTCAGCTGTTTAGAATTTTAACCAATTTGATACTCTCTCATGAAAATAAAATGGGTTTTGTTGGTAACAGAATTTTTGCTCAATTGGTGTGTTCGAAAGGCATACCGCATTGGAGTAATGGGACAGTTAGATTTTTTTTTTTTCCAAATTTTGATTAGAAGTAGTGACGTATGTGCAACTTCTGCGATTAACTTCTGAAGTATATGTTTCTGAAGTCTGTAAAAACTAAGAAGTTAGTGATACAGCTGCTGTCAAACGTCTCCTGCTGAACTGATGATGTAATTTGTTTTCTTCTAAGATGTTGTAGGTCGAATGAGTTTAAAGGGCGTCCATCTCTTTGGCAAAGCAAATTTTTCATTGTATATGTATTGCTTTCTCTTTTCAGACTTTACTTCACACTTCTAGTTTGTAGCACACCTGGTCCTTTGTTAGAATTATGTGGAAAAATTGAATTTTAAATGGTTCTAATCCTGCCACTATTTCTGTGGTGAGTTTTTTAAGGTGTGACTATTTTAGCTTCTGGATTTTTTTGTTGTTTGATTTGTTTATACAAAAGCCTATCTTAAATAATTGGCTGAGTTACTTAAGTCTGTTTAAAGAAAGTAGCGTTCAGAGAACTTGTGGTTTAAATGAAAAAAAAAATCTAATGCTTCCCTGTATTGCGTAAGGGAAAAAAATAGTTTGTTTTGCAAATGATATTGTAAAAGGAAATGTAGCATTGAGATATAATCACCTATTTTTAACGGGATCTTTCTACAAAATGTTAATAAAAGGTTTTGATCTATGAATATGAAAGGCTTAACAGTCTATGTTGTAAAAGCCACTGCTGATAGATTTTTTTGGTGAATGTTCGCTTCCTCATGGAAGATTAGAGGAAAGAACAAGCTAATACTATTCAAAAGATGCTTTTAAATAATATCTATTTCTAGAGCACAGACATTGCCTATCTTCCTTTCAATCAGATTATATATAATAAGCTAAGGTGTTCATTATAAACAGGTGCAAGCTTGCATAGAAAATACTACTGAAAACCATCAGTAGCTTGACATAAACTTCGCTATAGAGAATAAAGTATTTACCTGAATCTGGTGGTGCAATTCAACTGTAATTCCTCGGAGAAAAGAGTGCAGAATGGAGAATAGTGTGAATTATTTTGTCAGGGCATGCCATATATTAACTGACGTGAGTTGGAATGAGCAAGACAAGAATGCAAGAGGAAAGAAAGGCATAATTATGGCTTAAGAGGTATAAAGTAAAGTACATTTATAGGGAATTTCCTTTGTGGCAAAACTGTATCTGCAGAAGTACCTCAAGGAACAGTAACTTTGTGAGCTCTACCATTAGTAAGTGGGTTATCAAACATATAACCAAAAATAGTAGAAAAGCGTGTATATAAGTAAAACAGTGGGACACTTAATCAGAAACTCAGAAATACTAGGCTTAGGGTTCTGTTGCATATGTCATTTGAACTTCTTGTGCATATGTGTTACAAGATAATTTTTAGGTATATGATTACATTTTTTCTTGTTCTCCGTGCCTGTTTCCAGCCAAGCCTATTCTTCACTTTTCTCTCCATTGTAGTTGCACTTGATCTTGTCTTTTTTCTGTGCTGACTGTGAGGCATGGTCTCAAGTTCTGGTGCCTTGTAGAACAATGCTGACAAGCATCCAGCAGAAAAAATTGGTTTATTGTCCAATATTGGAGCCTTTGGGAAGAATGTATTATGTAGAGATGGAATATTCACCAGATAGGATACACCTGTCTATATTCCTATATTGCAGACAGAATAAGACGTTAATCTTAAGAGCTTTTACTAACCGTGGATGAGTTTGAACTTTAGAGACACTTACAAGGAGGCTGCATTGGCTGGGTTTTCCGTAGAAGTGTCAATAAGATGCCTGATAGCAATGAACTTCTCATGACTTGCCACAAAATTTTGGATTCCTGCTTCAGTGTCCGAAGTCGAAGAACTCCTTAGTGATATAGATTCTTCATTTTCTTAACATAAGCAAACATGCTTTTATGTTCCTAACTCTTAGAAAAGGATCAAACAATTCAATTAAACAAGTTAAAAAAAATCCTTTTGAGAGGTACAAGAAGTAAGGAAAAAAAAAAGAGCTGAAATTGCATTTTTGTATTAATATTATAAGAAATTGAAAAATAATCGTACACTGGAAATTGTTTAATGTTTAAACCTGTACTCATCACAAAAGTCTATTTTAAATAACTTTTTCAAGGAGATGACTGGCGTGGTAATCTGGAGATCATTAATTTTCTGAAATAATCTGCAGAATCAAAGTCTCTTGTTGAGAAAATATATGTCACTTTTTCCACCTGAAGTTCAGTATATTTAGATGAATGATCTCAAGTAATCTCCATCAGAATAGTCTGTAATGCACGTATATACATGTATATGTTTGTATATATATGTATACACACATATATAATCTTTTCTGTGACTACACGATTTTGCTGTTCTGTATTACTGACGATAGAGTATTATTCCTGAGACGTTGCCATGAAGGGGAAGACTGATTTAAGATTTTAAATTTGAAGTTGGGACTTACCGTTTGAGAATGAATGTTGCAGCATTCTTGTAGTTTGTTGCTAATAAAAGGATAGGACATTAGCTAGTCTAGGACAAGTAGTTATGTCTTTCTGCTGTGTTTCCCTGTACCCTGGGGATCACTGAACATGGCAGAGTAATTTTTCAATGCACTTCATTTTTGAAATTGTAACATTTATAATTCACATGGCTATTTAGACATGCCTTAAGGAAAAAGCGTGACTATTAGATTGGACTGAATATCAGACATTTTAATTATTTCTTTAGATGTTTTGTTCCAAATACGATTGAAACAGGAATTTTAAAATTTGCCCTTTGTCTGAAAATTCCCCATACCCCTGCTGCAGGCTGGTGAAACTGACATTCTTGTCAGTTTCCCTGCTAATAGTAGCCGTGAAATTGACAGAAACGTGGATTTCATGGAGGAGCCAGGTGGGACTGGGCAAGATTTGTGGCTCAGGGGCAGCCCCTGTGTGGATTGTGCAATTACAGACCCGGGCCATCTATCCCAGAACTAACAAGCATGGTGTATGCCCAAATTCTGCAGTTAGGAGACGGTTATAATGGCATTTTGACTTAAGTGTGTAGCATGGAAACCCGATCTTTGGTCAGAGCTAGAGCTTCTTTAAACTGCAGGCTTCCAGCTCCTTGGAAGCTCCAAGGCCCTGTGCTCTGGGAGGCAGATGCTGACTGGTGCCAGGTAGGCTTTCTCAGGATTGCGTGATACCAACAAGCAGGTTCCAACATCACTGTCTCTGAGACAGACCTACCAAAATGATTGCTGCTGGGTAGGAAAGCTGGAGTAAATCTGTTCTGGATTGCTTAGAAGTATAGGAAACCTGGTATTTTTGGAATGAAATATGTTTAAGCTTAATGACACAATTCTTTTGAATATAGCTGAAAGAATTAACGTGGACGTCTGAACATCAGTCATCTGCTGTTAGTTAGCATGAAGATATTTATCACTGAAATACTTTTGGAGACATTCAACTAGAAACTAGCATGAAATGTGTGACATACAGAATGGGTTATACGAAAGTTATCTTTTTATTATCAGCTCAGAATTGCTTTTCCTAAAAGAAGGGATGAGAATCTGGAACGTTGTTCATGATTATCAAAGTATATTTCTGTTTTCAGTGGTCCAGAACAGTTGCTCAATTTTGAAAAGCTTGTGCTCTTTTCACCTCTAGAGAGGCATTCCTTAATTAACAGTATAGCAAATACTTCTGTCTATGGTTTTACATATTTTAACAGGCTCTTGGCTATTGTTCCTCTGCATGTTCAGTTAACAAAATGAGCTGAAATTTAGATAAAGAATAAATAGTCCATGTACCCCTTAGGCATTGCATTTTCCCTTAAAGGCAGTCTGCCCAATACAAAATAAATGGATCTTGGCTGTGAAATAAATAATGTTTTCTTGGTGTAATTGGGCTGCATCAAAGGGGAAGCTGCCAGGATTTACAAAACCATTTAATACAAGGAAGGGTTCTGCTGACAGAATTGTGAATGCAAGGCAAAACCACATTTCTTTACTTGTATCTTTGCCACAGAATTAAATTTCAGAAAGTTTGTAACTTCTTCTATTTGTTTGTAACACTTCTGTTGCACCCTGCTGTTCCAAGAATTGTCAAGAATTATAAATATGTAAGTATTTTCTTGTATGTTACTAGCGTCAGTTTTGTGACATGGAAAATTACAGGCTTGTTTATTAGCTGGTATGTAATGTCCCAGTGTCATTAACTCCCACTGAATATCTTGCTACAAATATCTTTACTTGCAATATTACAGAGCCTAGTGCTTATTTATTAACCAACATCTTGTGTAATAAAAATGGAAAATACCATTTTTTAAAGTAAATGCTTATTTTAAATGAAAACTAAAAAAAATTTGAATTTATTAGAAAATTTGTTTCAAGTGGTATGACTGACTTAAAAAATTGGTATTTAAATTTTCTACGAGTTTACCTATGCAGTTTGATTAATTTTTAGTTAGCTAGTTATTAGGTCCAGTTTTGAGAAAGAAGACATCAGAGAGGTTTCTGTATAAATATTTCACAGCTTCTGATAAGAAATGGATGGTTAGGATGTGAGGTGTAACATTTTTTCTGAGGTTAATATTGGGCTCAAACACTAAATACTTAATCATTGCTTTCTCTTTTCTCTCAATATTTTGTAAACCAACCATTTTAGCAGGGGGGGTTACCCCTTTTTTAAAGGTGGACGTGCATAGTGGTGTCAAATTTATTTTTCTCCCTAGAAAGCTATAAAAAGGGAACTGTTCTAGTGACTAGGCTTGAGTGCAGCTGTCTTTTACTTTTTGTGTGTGTAATTATGTTCCTATGAAGGTGTCAACAAAATACTGGCTAAGGAGTACCAGTAGGTATGACTGACTTGGACTTTCATAAAAAAACTTTTGTCAGTGCCTCTCACAAATGGATACTATGGAAATAAAGTATTCACAAGGTGAGAAATAAAGTGCTGTCATGGATTAGAAGCTGTCCATGTGGCAAAATAATAATAATGAATAAATATATGGTACTTTATTATTTAAGCAATCCAGTAGCAGTGGAGTACCTCTATTAGACTGTTATAGTTTAATATATTATTATTATTCTCCACTGGGAGGTAGATGATAAGTAAGGTGGTACTTACAACATTACACAAAAATATGCAAGTTGGTCAAGATCAGAAACAAGTGAAGACATTTCTAAAAATTAACATGACAGTAGGTGAATTTTGTGCTTGAGAAATGTCAGGGAACATATAAGAATGATATGACCTACAGCTACAATTTTCAGACTGCTAAATTAATGCGAAAGGTTATGATGAGGTGTTTGCAGGCCCATAACTGTTGTGGACATAGAAGGAGCCATGTATGTTTATCCCATGCTATTAGGTCAAAATATAACATCGTCTGCACTGCATATCCTGCTTGACTTCTTTAAAGTCTCTTTCAGTTGTCCCTGTGTGTTTACAGTGAACTATCTCAGTTTGATATAAAGGCTTTCCATTGTAGTCACCCTGATCTCAGAGTGGATACAGCAGAAGGGAAGGAGATTGGAAAATGNCTGCATCAAATTGTGTGCAGTCCCTTCTTGATCGCTCGGATAAGTCTCTCTTTCCGTGGAGCCTGGCTGGGTGCCTGTGCTGCAAGAGGCATAGTGACCTACGCCATAGTCTCTGGTTGCTGCCATCAGCCCCGCTGTCCCTCCTGCCCTGGCCCTGCACCTTTAATATATATGGAAGCCCTCAGGGCAGAGACATCTGATCTGCTTGTAAATCAGCTTATGAATCACTGGTGTTTTCAGCCCAGTGCATTAAGGAAGCTTGTTTCTGCCTAGGAGAGTAGCAATGTCTGTC
>VYZV01025545.1:5971-18517 GCA_013401275.1 Pandion haliaetus
CAGGAGGGGGCGGCGGCGCTGGTCCCGAGTCGCCGCAGGTAAGCGGCGGCGGCGCGGGCAGCGTCCCGGGCCCGCGGGGAGCTGTCCTCGGCTCCGGCCGGGAGCCGGGTCTGCGGCGAGGCCCCGTTCGTGACTGCAGTCTGGAGGGGAGGCGGCAGGCCGGCCGGCCTGGGAGGGCCGGGGGCGTGGCGCAGCGAGCGCGGAGCCGCGGGTCCCGGGCGGCCGGTGCCCTTTACCTCCTTAGCGGCGTGTGGCAGCTTGGAGCTGCGCTGGAGCCGCTGCTGAAATCTTGCTACTCGCCTCGTTTCTTGGACGTCTCCGAAGCAGTGAAATCTTACAAGCAAAGCTTTTTTCTTTTTCTTTTTTTTTAAGAGTTAAAGCATTATCATCTTAAGATTTTTGCACTGTAAGGCACAGTGCTTCTTGGGGGCTTCCCGTGCTAAGGGAAGTCTCGTGAAAACTTGACTATCTTCTAGGTTTACTCTCGGTTTAGAGCGTCAAGTAGTAGAAAGAGGCGTCCAGTGAACGTGGTTTTTAGATCGGGCAGCTCGGAGAGTCGTCAGTCTTGGTTTCAAAACAGGCTACTTTAAATGGGCAGTGCCCGTGTTAAACCTACTGTTAAGTAAAGGCTCCCTTCAGAGCTAGGTAGTAGTTCTGCTAATGTTTAGTGCTTGGGTTTTTTGCAGAAAAAAAAGAAGTTATACCTTCTAGTGCCACCAAGTGGCTATCTTCACTTGCCAATAAAAGCTTGCTTTAAAATTATTTTTATTTCAACAGTTATGTTCAACTTTTATGGATGTTTATTGCTAAGTGGCACTTGTTCACATGCTTAAGTATTTTCTTCTGAATGGAAATATTTCAAGCGTAACAGCATGCATTAACTGCTTACCTAATGCCTTGTTAAAGAGTGCCATTTGACAGCAGTAGAACCTGACATTTCTCATTATCCATGAGGATAATGCGTACTTCCATATGTACTTTTCTGCCTTTGTTAATAATTTGACCTGGGAAAAATAAGCATGTGACGTGGTAGTTGAAAACCTGATGGGTCTGCTTACTCCTCGATTCTCTTTCCTCCACCTGATGGACTGTACAGGAAGTTACAAGAGAAGAGCAGGATGGGCAAGCTTGTTAACGGGATCAACATAGAGTACTTCTGATTTGAAATGGAATTTATCACACTTGCTGTATTAGACCACTCACCAAATCCTATGCATGCTAGAGCCAGACCTCAAAATTTGGAAACCACTGTAATGGAGCAAGGTCAAAAGAAAAGTCTAGATCGTGTAATCTGTTTGGATAAGGATTACTCTGTTTCCTCTACTAACATTAGAAAAGGAATCTCAGCACTCAAAACATAACTCAGTCTGTAGCTGTAACTATATGTACCAGAGTTCTGCTGTGTACTGTTAGTCAGCTGTTACTAAGCTGTCACACATCATTCTTGCAGGTAAAAATCCATCTCTGCATTCCGACTTGTTTAAACTACTTGAGCTCTGTTCTGCCAGATCTGCCTTCTGATATCCATATCCTTGGGACAGAAATGTTCTGCATACAGTCTTGTTCTTTTTTTTGATTGTGTTGTTTTCCCTCCACCTCCTCTTTGCAGTCTTCCGTGACTAAGCCAGCGAACATGGGAAGCCAAGATGTTATTAGGCCAGTTACATTATGTAAATTTGCTGCTTCTTCCAGCAGGTTTCCTTCAATACTTTAGAGCACTGTTTAAGGCAACCTCAGAGGAGGATTCCTGCACCCTCACCTGTCCTCCCTTGAGGTAGTGCAAGCATGTGTCAACATGTGAATTGCAGGTACTGGTGCCAGCAAGACACAACCTAGGCATGAATGGAGTCTCCACAAAGGCTTCCCAGTCACACTGCAAGATAGAAGTATCCTCTCTGTCCTTTTTTTTTTTTAATTTTTTTTTTTTTTTTCTCTCTGTAGTATTTTCCAAGTGTTGGTAGGAGTACTAATTTATATACTGTTTTCCAGATCCCGTTCAACAATGAAATAATAATCTTGGACTATTTTAAGAAACCTAATTGCAATGAGAACTGAAATTCCATTCGGAATGGTACATTTTCAAGGCAAATGCCTATGAAACCAGTTCAAATATCCTTGAAAATAAATCTGAGTATCAAAATATCACTCAAGATGTGCAGCTAAACTAGATCATCTTAGAACAATGATTCTCATGGTAAACTTCATTCTCCACTTCTGTTTCAGGTTTCATTCCAGAGAAACTGTGTCCCCATTTCTGTATGAATGTTCCAAGTTTATTTCCTTTTACGTTCTTACTGAGAGAAATACGAACGCCATTGTGGAGACCATGGATTCTGAGGAAGCAGCAACTTTCTCTGCCCAGACTGCCCTTACTTCAGGCAGCAGGAAAGAAGAACTCTTTCAATCTCATTGTACTAACTGAGGCAGAATTAAAAGAAACATTTGTAAGAGGTGATGGCCCAGGAGGTCAAGCCACAAATAAGACTAACAACTGTGTTGTCTTGAAGCATATTCCATCTGGGATTGTAGTGAAGGTGATTATATTTTATTTCATTAAGTCATAAATTGCATCGTGTCTTCCAGCTCTCCTCTCATAGTAAAGCATAAATCACAGTGCAGATGTCATGGAGGAAGAGTTTGTATGTACTGTAAAGAATCTCAGCTAGAAGCAGTTTTGGCTATCAGCAGATAAATAAACTTGGGGTCACAGCTGATCTTCCTGGCTTTGACGTGCAGTACTAGTTTGTAGTTTTCAATAAAATGTATCTTCATTGTAGCTGCCTTTCAGTGGCAGCTGCCACATTCCTATCCCTCTTGTGAGTGACTTAGAATGTCTTCCTTAACGAGTTGATCATACTCACTTTGCAGATTCTTTTTAAGCATTACTCTTACCTACTTCTTGTGGATTAATATTTTGAAATTAATCTTTGCTTCCTTATCACAAGGGGAATACACAGTTACATTAAACTCAGAAGAAGCTTTCCAAGATAATATGGAAGCATTAAAGATTAATGCAAAACCCAGTCTGATAAGTTACATTAGCAAATAATTATTAGGCAGCCTCTCCAAAAATATATCACATCTGGATACAAAAGTTCCAGCAGTTCTTGGTAGGAGGATGCTCTTGGCTTGGGGGGAGAGAGGGGAGTTTCTTTACTGTAATGGCCGGAATATGTAGACTGAAAGGGAAAGCAGAAGAATAAACAGGTTAAAGTTCCAGTAAAAATGTCCTGTTGTATTTCTTCAGTGTCATCAAACAAGATCAGTGGAGCAGAACCGAAAGATAGCCAGAGAAATCCTGCAGGAAAAAGTTGACGTCTTCTACAAAGGTGAAGATAGTGATGTTTTTAAAGAGAAGAAAGCATCAGAGAAGAAGAAGCAGGAGAAAAAAAGAAGAGCAAAGGAAAACCTAGAAAGGAAAAAGCATTTTAAAGAGATGCAACAATTGGATAAGAAATAAAACATGTGAAATACTGACTTGCCCTAGTAGGGTAAGGGAAACATTTGTCATTACACCTAAACACAGTTTTCAAACTAAGAGATGATGTAGGGCTTCATAAGCACAACTGAAATACTGAGTATTGACCTCCCATTACTGTAAAACTGACATGATAAAAGCAGTCATGTATTCCTACTTCTGTCTGCCATCATCTCATTAATGACTTTTAGCAGTTTTTCTGCCAGGTTCAGAAGATGATGAACCAATCCTTGTTAAAAAGGAACTATAACCTTTCCACCATTGTTAATGGAGACACAAAAAATTCAATAGCTCTCCTTCTGCCCGGCTGACACCTTATGATGCTTCGTAGGAGTTGCAGTACATACAGAGAACAGCCCTAAAGGGTTATAACTTTCCATCCTTACTCAGCCAATGCCTCTACTGACACTAATCCTTTATAAATGGTGACCAGGTTTAGATACTGCTTCTGATGGTGTAAGCACACACGCTGATAGAAGAGACACCAGTCGCTGGCTGCCTCCTTCAGATCTGTTAGCTGAACAAATGCTCTGTCCTACTCCATTCTGAATGAAGCTTAAACAGAAGCTTTACTAATCTCATCTGGAGTGGGGAAGAGCACTGGGGTGGAAAGCACTCCTGCAAGTGAGGGTTGGTCAGTCATGTTCTTCCAGTTCAAAGGTAAAATTGGGTCATTACAGATGAAGAACACCACGCGTTGGAAGCTGCCGCCCAAGGCAACAGAATCCAATCCATCCAAGCTGTGAAGTAATTAACTTTGCCTCTTCATGCTGTATTTTCTTCAAGTATCCATAGCTCTGTATGTATTAGATATCCCAGATATCCCATCTTCCTTAGGATTTAGATTTGATTGTACAACAGTAAATTACAGTCATTTTTTATGTTTATGCTATGCTGCAGTTAGTTAAGCTTGGGCATTTCCGTATCTTCACTCATTTTGACAGTTTCCCATTTTATGCAAACACATGCAGCTGCATTTCCTTTGTTACTGTTATTTTGAAGCCGCTAGTGAAGTATACTTTCCTGTTTTAATCCTGTTAACAACTCTAATTGCTTAACCAGAATTTCTCTTTCAGTTTTGGACAGCACCCTCACTGGCCTGCCACCAAGTTTTGGCCTTCAACAGTGAAGGGAGAGTGCTTCAAGAACCAAAGCCATAGTATGTATTCTGAAAGCAACGGAGACTACTAGCAACTATACGGCCTTGTTGCAGAGATCGACTGCATCCAGACTGTGCCGTGGATAGAAACTCACCAGCAATCTGCAGGCCCGTTCCCTTGTCCGTTCCTGAACTCGAGCCTCCTGCCTGAAGGTTAAATTTTTATCTGTTGAGAGTTCTTGTTCGTGGAGTATGAATCCGATTAAAGTGACTGTACGTAGTTTTAATACAAACTGTTAATGAAAATAAGCTTTATTACGTCAAGTAATAAATACATACAAAGATGCAAATAACAGTTTTAGTAATTTATCCAGAATTCTCTTTTTTTGGCAAACTTTAAACTGAAATCTCCAGCCTTAATGTAGAACTTAGCTTTCCAGGACCTTGTTATTATTCAATAGGTTTCCCTATTTTCCATATAACTCATGCACTTTAAATGGACTTCAAAGCACTAACAGTCATGCAAATGTTTATGCAAAACGAACAAGAAAGGAAAAATAAGAGAAGGGGAAGGTTATTTCTAAGCAGGGTCTATGCTGTATGACAAATTGTGACTTAGCAGACTACTAGGTACAGCATGCTATTCTGCATTTATTAAAAAAAATCCTTAGAGCTTCTGTCAAACTTTGAAAGATTGACAGTTTGGGGTTAAGTGAATATAGTCGAAGGAAAAAAAACCAGAATGAGACTGTGGCTGGATAAGAAGAGAACTGAAATACAGCCTGGGAGAGAAAGAGCATTCCTCTGCATGCAGTTCAGTCTTCATGTTTTAGAAACATTTTAGGGAGTTTTAACGTCTTTACAAAATGCAAACTCTCAGTAAGTTGAAAAACCCTTGTTTTCTCATTAACTATACATTTTTGTAAGGGCAAAACAAGAAAGGTGAAACATTCAAAATAAAGGAATTTGTCTGAATGTTTCAAGAGTCAAAAGGAGTAAGTGTTACTTTTTCTTCATTAAGAGATGGAAAATCTTGCAACTGAATTAGTGGGCTAGGATCTTGCATTTCGTTCCGTCTCAGCCAAGCATTCCCGAACTAATCCTCTAGCATGAATAATGCCTGCAAAAGAATTGGACATATTTTAAATCATCTCATTCAGGTCACACTTGCAATGACAGTCCAAAGAAAGGTCTACCTATTTCTGTCCCGAGTTGCCAAGGCTACCACAGCATGCCTCAGGCAAGGGAGAGATCCCTCACTTCCCAAACATCAGCTGCTGCTAAACAAGTTTGCTTTCCCAAACTGGCACTATACATTGAAAAAGGACTAAACCAGGAACGAGCACATGATTAAGATTTGTATATCTTCATGTGCAGTGCGGGCCTGTTTAAAACCTGACTTAACAGAAATGGGAAAANAAACATGTTGCTTACCTGTTAAGTTATTTTGCTACAGTGGAGTGAGAAAAATACACAGTTATTTGGGGAGTCTTTTTAGCAAGCTCTAAAAGTCTTAATACCTTGGGATAGTTCTTCTCTGAGAGGACGCATCAAAATCCAAGCTTTCACGATACTGCTTAAACACAAGTTGTCTCTCTTTTAAGAGTAAGAAATTTTTTATGGTGTGTGCAAAAAGTTACCTCCTAACACTGGCTCAGCTCCCAGTGTAAATCATCACCACTTTACATGCTGCCATAACTACTCTTCATCTGATAGACATAATGTGGAATTTTCCACTACAAGTCCTGTTGCCTTGAGTTCCAGCAATCTGGACCTTGATTCTTAATCCTGGAACTAAATCTAGATTCATATTCACAGAGCTGCTGAAAGAACAGAGCTTGAGATAGATTTTAAAATGAGAGATGGGCAGATTTTTCTACAACAAACGAGGGTCTATTTTACTGACAGGACAAGATAGAAGGTGATTTCTCTGCTCAATCATGCTCCTTAACAAGGTGGAGAAAGGACAGTAAGGCAGTAGATGAGGCTTAATCTCTAGTTAGAGATAATGGATTCTGTTTGTACAAGGCTGCTAGCCCAGACCACAGAAACAGCCTTTACATCCAAGGAGTACTGACTTGGGACTTGACGGGTGCAAGGCTTTGCAGAGGGTTAAATTGACACAGACAAGTAAAACTACATCCCGCAGCTGTGGGATGCAGAAATGCATACTCAAAGCAGTGCATTAGACCTGGATCTGGTGGCAGGACGCCCAGTTTATGCAGCAAAACTACCCTGAATTATGTAGATCGCTGGGAATTTGGCCAATTTTAGAGGTCAGCAGCCTCTGTGCTTAGGAGCGGGTGGAGCTGGGGACAGGGACTTTATTCAGAAATAACCTCCACATGGCCATGGAGGCTGCGGTCACGTGGTTACCCTCAATCACTTTTGCTCTCGCACATGCTCCTTCAGCCATTAGGCTCCCAAAATGGAAAGAGAGGTGTGTTTGTGACCAAAAGATGGCAGCAAAAAGTATTTATTTGGGATTCTTTGCAATACTGGCAAGTCACAGTGGCAGCATTGAATCTTAAACCTACGTTAGCTAACAAACTAAATACTCGCTGCAAGAAGCGGCAAAACAACTCTTCCTCATCAAACTGAACCATTCAGTTCAGGGAACATCTGCATCTCTCCCGGTCTCTCTCAAGTTGTCCCCATTAGCCTATTGCCATTCATGATCTATTAATACTGACTCAGGCAATGCAATAAAGAGAGACTCCAGCAACATTGATTTTAGCTGGGCCAGATTCCACTTACGACTCATCAGCAGACTTTATTGCATCCTTTCCCAGAACAGCTACTAGTCATTTTATTGCATGTCATGGCAGATATATTACTCTCCCGTAATGGTTGAGCCTTAAATAAAGCTTTGTAGTCTTGGGTAAACCTAAGGAGGATTTGCAAGATGGTGAAGTTAGTTTGTACAGTAACATTCCCATTCAGGCTTGAATGCATGAGCCAAACTCAGCACAAGGACCAGGGAAAGGGAGGAAAAGGTAACTACATTATACTGGCAGAGGACAGAACCGCCAGCACAACTGTTGTCGATGGCCTTTCAGGATAATTTCGGGAGCTGGAGCGGTGGAATGTCCCACTGCTCCTTCAGAAATATCCCTCGCACGTCCCCTGCAGAGGACAATGTCAAGCTGATGTCAGCAGTGGGGCATGCGGGGGTTTCTTTTACACTGCAAGGAAAGGGCATTTATTACCCCTTTTAGCTGACAAAGCAAAGCAAGAGAACCTCATCAGCCAGGCCTAAAAGCTTCTATGTCCCTTACTAGTGGACTCTTAATGACATCCACTTGACAACAGGTAATGGAGCCCAAGCAGCCCAACACTCCACAGAGAGGAGGAACGTGTATGTTTGACACCTCAGTCTGAACAGCCTTCCCCGACAAGCTTTTTTTTTTTTTGTAGCTCTTCTCTCCACCAGCCTTAGTGTGAATTACCACAATGTAGTATTTCTTTAGGCAAAATGCACTTCAGTAATGACTCTTGGGTCAAGCAGATGGGTGATGTATATGAGAAGAAGTAAACAATGCTTGGCTGTATATTTTGGAGCCTGGGGAGAAAAGGGAATTGAAGGGGCAAGTAAGTCGCCAGGAACCTGAAAGAACATATCCGTTAGACACCTTAAGGGTTCTAAAATAAGGTTTGAATTATTAACTGAAACACCCCTTGTGCACACAGAACACATTTTGTCACTGGTTTATCTATTAAATACAGCATGAATAGAGTATCCCAGGGTTTCAGTTGCTTGTTAATACACCTAGTTTAGTGATGAGCTCAAGACAGCTCTCTCCTTTCAAAGGTAACAGTTGTCATGAAGCTGTATACAAGTAGTCAGTGCACAAAGTGTATGGGACATGATTTTTTTTTTTAAATAAATTTACACATTACCTCTTTTTAGCCTCTCCATCGCACTTTTACTCCCAGCGTATGTGGGTCTAATCTCTTTTCCTAATTCTTCTATGATAGCTAGAAGTTCTGCGTATTTGCTTTGCGGTACTTGACTGCTGCTGGTACCCTGTAGTTGAAAGTAGATTAATCTCGATCAAATACTGCTAAAAAAAGCCACAATTACAACAAACAGAAACTGGAAATTCATGGAAGACCAGAAATAGCCCTGGAAGCCACTTTTAGAAAAAAATAAAATTTCAGTTTTATTATATGAATATGATTTTCTTTTTGTGGTTGCTGCTACAGTTGAGACACCATGCTACGTGCCCTTCAAACATTGATATCAACTGGGAGGATGCAGCTGCAAGACTGGGGTGAAACAGAAGTTAAAACAGTCCTGCAAGAACAGCAAACTGGGAATTGCTTATTTAACTCTGTTTCTGCTTTTTCAGTGTTTAGGTGTTTATTTTTTGGAGAAGTTAGCTAGGCAGGGAAAGTGAGAAGCAGATAAAACAAACCTGCCCATATCGTAAGGGAAATCCTATTATGTCAAATACATTTCATGGGAAGTTTACCACCAGATTCCTGAAGCAGCCCATAGGACCATCTGTGACACACACTTCATGAGACTAAATTTTAGAGTATATATTTGCCGAAGAAAAACAGTACAGAAATACTCGTTTTTTAACAAATGGTTTTAAAATATCTTAGAGCCCTTACTATCAGAACATAACTCAAGACATGCTTCACTGTGACTCAGATGGGATGGGACTAACAGTTAATTAGTAACCAATCTCACTCAGCACTCTGCTTAGTCTAATTTGATCCCAAGACATGTGCGATGAATCAGTCTGCCATTTGGGTTTGATTTCAAATCTTGGTGGGAGGGAGGAACACCTCAGATTACAGGCCACAATCCATGCTACTATGCAAACGTAGGGTCAGTGATCTGATTAAAGAAAAACAACAAGCAGAGGCATACCTGCATCCCTTGTGTATAGCCTAGAGATGGGGGTCCATAGTCATTTATAAGCTGTCTATATTGCGCAGATGTTGCCATACTTGTGGAGGGAGAGTGAACGCTCCCAGCTGTAGAGAGAAAAGAGGAAAAAAAAAAAAATCTGTTATTATCTAAAGATTAATTAGTCTGTTACACTGGGACACATTTTAATCACTTTTTTCTAAAGCTGTGACCTCTCACCTTTGTCTAAGCTCACTAATGACATTTCAGAGTCCTGCTGTTTGCTAGGAAGAGAATGGTTAAATTAATGCTTCTCTAATGTTTGCT
The DNA here is from genome assembly GCA_013401275.1 of Pandion haliaetus. Taxonomy (NCBI): domain Eukaryota; kingdom Metazoa; phylum Chordata; class Aves; order Accipitriformes; family Pandionidae; genus Pandion; species Pandion haliaetus. Next base: position 15,737 of record VYZV01025545.1, read on the forward strand.
GTACACGTGAAAATAGCACAGCCTGCAACATTATCAGTGCAAATTGTTTGCCTAAAAGTGAAACAGAGTGTAGCATGACAGGTTGTTCTGCCTAGACAAACTGTAAATATTAAGGAGCCCTATTTTTGCATATATACATTCCACATAGATGAGTCTAATGTACTGTGCTATTTTTACTTTTTCAGTGCAAGTTATCTGAAAGTAATTTTGCAACTCAAAGCGTTATCACATGGTCAATGCAAGTTACCCTCAGTACTATTTTCAGCCAATGCCAAAACTATTCATAGGGAACAGTCAGTTGAGGTGTATCGATCTGCTGCTCATTGTATGACATCAGAGGTGAGGAAAGCTACCATTATTCCTCTTTGTGAGGTATCAAACACTTTTAGCCAGTCAAATTGTGCTGTATAAGTAAACCAAAGGAAAAATAACATCACTTTGGGTTATGGTTACTTTTGCTAAAGCTATAAAAGACTGTATTCAGATCTACAGGGTTTTGAGTCAGCTAGGAGATACAGAAACAGACTCTAATGTGATCATTGACAAACTGCTCCAGAATTGAACAATCAAAACACTTCTTCCCCCTTGCACCACAACAGTGAGAATTTGGGTTTGAGAAACAACTTTTAGATTTTTCTTAGGGGGCTTAATTACGCTGCGCATTTCGCAACAATGCTAGAGGACCTGCTGGTTATGGACTGTACACTCAGGACTAAGGGAGCATTACACCATTCAACTTGTTCTCTCTTGCAGCTGAAGTGCCCCTACATCCACTGATGCTGCTGTCTTTGCCTGCAGGCACAGACACAGACTGCCTGCTGTCTGGAAAAATCTTCCCCCTTACAAACTCCTTTGCTGAAAATTCCCAACTGTCTTTCATATGAGGAACAGATCTCATTTACCAGCCTTCATTTAAATCTAAATTAAACTGATGCTAAAAGTCACTGGGGCTCAGAACTATGTAAATCTCTAGCTTTGTTTTAAAGTTGCAAGTGATTTCATATTTTCCCCTCCCTACAAAAAGAAAAAGCCAGCAGTTACACTGTAAAAAGCACTGCTGAACATAGTGGAACAGACTCTTGTCCTCAGTTGGGAAGTCTCTTTCCACTGCAGAATTAATCACAGGATATCACTGTGGTGGTGTATTCATTACAAGAAGAAAGTGTGTTATTAATCTTTAATAGCTAACTGGATGCGAGAGCCTAAAAAAGGCAAATTGGGCTGGTCACTAAGTCACCTTAAAAAAGCAAGGTTTCTCTTTGTCTTTAACTAAGCTGCTAAATTTTATAGCACTACAATCTGCATTTCCGCCGCTAAGGTTTCACATTGTCACACTTTGCTAAAGCATAGCAAACGGCCAAAAACTAAACAACACACCCATAGAGCACAGCACTGTGAAGGAACACCACATTTGTCAGCTATTCTCTCAATAGTTCTTCACATTATCAGCTCAAAATACATGCACAATTACAAGATTTCTGTATATACAACTCAGTCAATATTTCAAGTCCAGCTGACTGAATTTCAACAGTTATCAAACATGACACAACAGCAAACCGCATCTTTCCTCAAAGGACTTCAAAATGCTTCAAAAACATTAATGAGCTCCTTGTGTTGCGAGGTAAGAAGGTTTAATTACCTCAATTAAGCAGAGAAAGACTTAAGTGATTTTTCCTCATGTACAATAAAACAAAAGACCCATCCTGCAAAGACTTGTTCCTGAACTGTTATTGCAAGCAGCCACATACAAGACCTAGAAGCTCTAAACTGGTTCAGAATTAAGGCAAGGACTCCGATGACCAGGCTCAGGAATTCTGCTCTACCCACTGAGCAAACCTTAGCTGCAGCCCATGCAAAACAAAAAGCAATTCATCACCACCATATTGGTTAATGATAATACAGTACAGATAATTTAGTGGTTGTTTCAAGTTATGTCCATTTAAGCAATGACACGTGCTTGGTCTGTACAAAATAACACAGCAGGGTATGTCTAGGTAAGAAAGAAAGCCTACTAGAAATGTGATGTGCCAAGATAAAGCAGTGAATCTAGGGGCTGACCAAGAAAGTTTCACAGATGTGAAAGCCAGCAACATACGGCGTTGCAGTGGACAGTAGCTGGTCTCAGCCCGGGAGCTTGAATCCAGCAGTGACTCAGTCAACACTGAATGACAAAAACAAACAAGAACTTTCAGGAAGCAACTATGAGTAAGAACCTGCCGCTGGAGTTGGAGCATCGCTCCTGATTCGAATTAGCAGTCAGATCAGTAGAGTTGCGTCTCCTCGGCAGCCAGGGGTGCTGTATTGTCTACTGTACCCACGACATATGCAGAGCTGTACTGCAGACACTAGAGGCCATTGCTGAGTACGGCATGCCCTGCCAAATGACAGATCGTGGTAACCATGGTGAGTTTACCCGTTTCTTTGCAGTCTGCATCAAAAATGTAATAAGACATAATGCCATGCGCCGACCACTTTATCAGCAGCAGCAGGCCCTGAGAACAAAGAAAAGGATTTGACTTGGCCATGGTACCAGCCTCCATACACCCGTGTCAGAAGTTGTGCCAGTCAAACTCAGCTGGAGCAGGGGGGGAAATTAAAAATCCTTGATTTCACCTCAATTTAAGATGATGCAATCGTGAAAATGAAATTAATTCTGGGGATATTAGTATCTCACAGGGTAAGAGACCTTGAGCTTTTTGACCTATCACTTTGTATGTTAATCTCAAGGAGAAGCCCTGGGTCTTGGATGACTATTACTCAATTAACCTAAAATACATCTGC
>VYZV01025545.1:26467-41005 GCA_013401275.1 Pandion haliaetus
ACTTCCCCACCAAAAAAAAAAAAAAAATCTAGATTTGCAGGTTAAATTACGAAGATTTCCCGCCTGCATCTGCCACTTCAGAACTCCTGCTTTTCACTGCAAGACACTCAGGTCTGCTCCTTCTGTCAGTTAATCTCAAACACACCTCTATAATCGTTAAATTACTCCAGATCTATACCAATATAACTGCTTGGGACCTGGATGACCTCTCCTTTGGCACACAGCTCAGCCTGAGACCCACAAGGTAAGACCCATGTGTATATCGTACCAGAAGCCACTCTGAGATCAGTGAGGTAGTTGGTAGTTTTATTGCACATGTTAATATCTATCCAAGGCTATATACTGCTCTTAATGCCTATATACTGCTCTTAATGCCGGTGACAGCAAACACAGATAGCCCGATCCTGCTCCTGGGAAGCCAGGGGCAAATTCCTTTTAAGTGACACTGATTTAGGCCCATAGTATCTCACTGTGGACTGCTCTGCAGAAGGACGCAGGTAGCATCTCCATTGCAGAGACACGGAAATAGTCACGGAGCAATTAGATGATTTCCTCCACATAAAGGAGAATTGAGGCAGAGTGGGAAAAGCGCGCCAACCTTTGAGCCCCCCCGGCTCATGCCCTAGCGACTGCACACTGCATGAAAGAAACATCTAAAGCATATGACTGGTAACCAGATGAAATACGTGATCTTGTTACGGTTTTGTATTTTATCTCCAGTCCAAGTGCATGACTCCAGCTATCGTGGCAAAGGCCAGAGTGGCACAGACTATCCTTACAACAACTGATCCATGCTCCAGTCTGTTAGAGAGGGGACCGGAGAGCCCCAGGCATACAATCACACACTCAGTATTTTCACAGTGGTGCTTGGGGCTTTAACTGTGTAATTCTTGTTAGAGTCCTGAAAGATCGCACTGGTAAACCCTCATATCCAGCACTGTGTGACTGAGAAGTTTGCATCCCTAAAACTTCACTTCCAGATTTGTAAATAAGTACCTTTCTTTTGATTCCTGGAAGGCCAGCAAAGTCCTGCAGGCGAGGGGCATGCCGCTCTGGGATTTTCCATTGCTGTGCAGTTGTTTACAGTCACACCAAGTGAGTGCGAAATGGGAGTGTTCCGAGCTTGCCGTGTTTTTCACGGCTTTACACCAACTCTACAAAGCTGCACTCAAGAGCAACACTGTGAAGAACAAGATCCCCTGTGTTTTGCTTGAGCTTTATAATGACAGCTTCAAAATATACAATATTCGGGGGGGGGATAAGGAAACGATCCTGTTAAGATTATCCTTTCTTCAGCACAAGACACTGTGAGCTTTGGAGCAAACTGTGAGGGACAGGCTTGACGAGACGGTCAGGCTTGTGGGGCCAGAGTATTTGTCCTGTAAGTGGGAACCCAGCAGTATCACATATCAGTATTTTACGTCTGCTCTGCAGTTCTCTGGGCACAGGTAGCAGCGGTGGCACAAGACACAAGACTCTGGTAAATGACAACCTTACTGCTTGGCCTCAGAAGCTGTGTAAGCTTCAACTGACTTTACTAGCCGCCTCTTGTTTTTTTGCAGACACCACCAAAGGTGGCTTGGGTAGGAAGTTCCTACAAGCTCTTCCTATCTGCCATGTGCTCTGTGGATTCAGTTCAGTTGTTTTGAACCAGGTGTGGCCGCAAGAATAAAACCACCATCGTGCTTGGCCCCTGGGCCGACAGTTTAGCAGGGTGACCACAGATTTGAGCTCCCTCGGAGCCGCTGCCTGCAGTTTAAACTTGTTTCATGTCAGGAGCATGGCTTGCACTGCCGAGAGTTGTGTTCTGCACATGCAAACCGTGCATCAAGGGTAACACCTACAGTTCCAGCAGCGTGCATGCTCCAGGCTGTTTGCAGCAAGCCGCAGGTCCCTGCTCTGCAGACTGATGGCACAGTCTTGTTTACTGACAGCAGAAGCAGCTCTTAATCACCAAGTGGCCAAGTCATAGAGCAGGAAATAACAGCAGAGCCATTTTATCACACGTGTGACATTTTCAAACCTTCTCCACACTAAGAGGTAACTTGAAAATAAATGTGTGTGCTTATGTTTTTCAGCAAGGGAGGATGGACAGTAAGAGGTGCCTGTCTCTTCAGTCATCTGCAAGCGCAGATGATGTATTTTCCAGGTACGGCTACCTCTTCTCAGCTGTGTAAGATCTGCAGTACTCACCCTGTCCCCCTCCTCTTTCCCTTTTCTTTGTATTGTCTCTGTTCCCTCTCCTGGTTTGACTTTCTCACCTCTGCTCCTCCCAAACCACTGGGAATACTCAGCAGCCAGTCCTTCCACAGAGTAAGCCTTCCAGCCGCCGCTGAGCCAAGCTCTGACTGATCTCAAGGAGGTTTTCCCTTCCCTTTGCGAGGTTGGATGCTGTACCCCTCCGGCGAGGGTGTAAGGAATACACATGCAAAGTGTGATGTTGGAAGGCACTGGCAGCTGGTTGTCAGGACGACTCTTCGTGTAAGAGCTAGGGGCCTTGGGCCGTGCTTGAAGACAAACTTGTTTGTCCCCTTGTATCTGGAAATAAAGCTGAATAGCCATCAGTGTCTGCAGAGCAATGCAGACTCTTGGAGACCTGCAAATGGAGAGCGCAAACTAGGCTTGTTTCTTATCATCTCGGATTAAATCAACAATAAGAAGAATTAAAGATGGCATGGCAAGGCCCTGTTTTTTCCTGGCATCTTTGACATGCGTAAAACATTACATTTGTGCATTAATTTCAATGTAATTAATTTTTGTCAGGCTTAATGAATTGAGTGACTTAGGGATGTTCTAACTGACCTTTACCCACCACAGAGACCCATGTAGCAGCAAGGGGAAAGAGAAGGGAAGGTTGTTCCTTTTTCTGGAGGGAGTTTATAGTCAAATACTTATCCCCACATTTCTTGGGATCCAGCATCACACATAAAATAATCATAGAGGCACCTACAAGTTTCTGAGCACTAATTTAACCTGCAAGTCCCCCAACTGCTCTCTTGTGCTAAAACTAAGATGATGATCCAAAATGAAGTGAAAAGTCTCTGATAGGCCTAGGCTGAAAATTACGCTTTTTAAGCCTTGAGTGAAGGCAGGCTTAACTTCTTTGAAGAGGACAAGTGGTAGAGGCAAGTGACTGTCAGCTCTAACAAATAGCATTTTAAAAGATAATTTACAGAGCTGCGTACCTTTCTTACTGGGATCGTTAATAAGCCAGCACCTCCTGGTACAGAACACCTCCTTCCCTGCTCCTGGGGCTGTCTGGGACAGTGGCACCGAGGGAAAATTGTGTACTTTATCCTTTTTGGCACTATTGTTGCTCTCTTCTTATCGCCCTGCTACAGCTCCTTACATTCCTGTCTCTCTTCGCTACGACTCCTTCCTGCTGATGGTACAAGGTTTCCCTCCTGTTTCCCGAGAGAAAGCTGACAGCCCTTGGTGTCCCTCCACTGCGATCTGCTCTTTGGCTGATGTTTGCTGCTTACTGCCCCATCCTCACCAAAATGCACAAGAAACACCCGATCCTGAATAGAAATGCAGATTCCCCAGCTCCACCCTGTTGCCTTTTCTTCTTATACCTCAGAATACCTCTGGAAGCTCGGGATTGCTCCCCCCCCCTGCAGGAAACAGCCCTCTGAGACCCTCTGCCAGGGGGGCTGCAATACAGAATGCTGAAGCCAAAAGCGCTGCGGCAGCAGCCGTGAGCCAGGCCCCAGGAAATCCTCTCCCAGCGCCTGGCCCACGTCAGCAGACAGGCTTGCAACAATTTTGGATCAAAGTTGGGATGCCTATTCCGGACAGGCTCTCCCCTTAAATTCTCCCAGACAAACTTTTTCTCAGCCTAGCCCTGCTCCCCACTTTCAGATGGTTCCTCCCAGGCCAGATGTCGTATTATCTGGAGCGACTTTCCCTCCCAGCCTTGTTTTCCTCCTACTCCTGAGTCCTTTGTCTGGCTGCCAAGTGGAACAGCCCTGCCAGGCAGACAGCTGCTCAGCATCGCCGCGCGGGTGCTGCCCGATGGGCTGAGGAGCCGATTCCAGGCTCATTCCATCTTTGAGGGGGACGCTTTGCCTTCGAGATGGCGTGTACCAGAAGGAGAAAAAGCAAATAGCACCTGTAAAGCTGTTGGAAGAGACTGGGAATGTGTAAGATAAAGAGGCCTTAATGCTGCTCTGGGTTTACCTTCGAGATAGTGTGAGTAGCAGCCTGCTCTATCCTGCTCTGGCTGGAGGTCTCCCTGGAGGACCACAGAGCGGGAATGAGAAGTTTCCAAGCCCTCAGCCACAAAAGCACAGGCCTGGAATCTCTCTAATGAGAGTTTTCCTCTTTGCAGTTTGCCAGGCAAACAAGCACCAGGCACCAATATCAAAACCAGCCCAGATTCCAATGAAAACCAGCAAAGAAAATAAGGGCAGAAAGGAAAAAGCTTCGTTTTGCTTGTTAAGAACAGGCAAATAAAGCTTCTGAGGCCCCCCTCAGCCAGCAGGATTGCTCTCCCTGCCCTGCTGAGCACAGGGTGAAGCCAGGCAGGCTGCCCGGCCGGGGGCTCGGGCCAAGGGGCTCCTCCTTCCTCTCCGTTGCTTGCAGGGATGGATTATCACGTTACCCCCACATTACAGGGCTTCCCTGCATCGTCTTTCCAGACAAACGAGCGCTCCACCCTGCCCGATTCCTTCAGTTTGCCTGGAAGGACTCTCCCTTCTTGCCCTGCGGGCTGGACTCTCGTTACCCTCCCACTCCTGGGCCCTTGAAGGCTGTGCCAAGGAGGGCGGCCCGGCCCATGGTGCAGCGAGCTGGCACCGCTCGGCTGCCGGGCTGCGGCCAGGCCCTGCCTCTGCCTCCTGCCCTGTGCGGCTGCGGGCCCGGGGCAGGGAATACCCCACCCTTTGGCTGGGGCAGAGGAGGCTCGGCGACTCGCTTTCATCCCAGTCCCGTCTGGGAAAGCTCCTGAACCTGCTCTGCGTCCGGGAGCAGAGAAATCCACAGCAAAGCTGAATGCTGGCTCGCCTGAAAGGCTTCCCGTACGCAGGCTGGTGTCAAACACCCAAATGCCCTAATCAGATTGCGTCCATGTGAAATAAGCGTCCATGTGACACCTGCGATGGCTGCAGAATCGAATTACGTTTTGGAGAGACACGTTGCGGTTAAGCCTGGCAGAAAACTTTCCAAGTGCAAACCAAGTGTCACCAGGCCAGTGACGTATTCCTGAAACAAATCATGAAGAGGCACAAACACCTCTGTCCCTCATAGCCTCATTGCGACACCAACTGTAAAGCCTGATGGGAGCATCCCTAATTCTTTTGTTACTGGTCATCTGAGCAAAGGAAGTGGAGGAGAGAGTGGAAGTAAAGCCCAGGGCTGGAAAATGGAAATGACTGTGGGGAAAGGAATGTGGAGCTTCACAACAACTTGGGGGGGGGGTAGGGGGGGAGAGAAGAGCAGAGAGAAGGGGGAAGGAGGAAAACCAGGGGATAAATCGCAGCGACACAAAGGCACACTCTCGCAGAGCGCAGTGCGTGGCACGGGCAGCTCCTCGGTGGTCTCCGGTCAGGCACCACACGGCCCTCGGCTGACCCTGCCGGGCACAGCACGCTTCCTTCCCTTGCCCAGGCCAGAGCCTCAGACACAGCTTTTGCCAGGCTGAGTCTAACACATCTGCTGAGTTCCTGCCCCAGGACAGCACTTGATGCAGAAGTGAGAACCCTGGAGATGTCTCTCGCTAAGCTGGTGCCTGCGTGCGAGGGTCGCTGGTGTACAAGCCTCTGTGCCCAGCTCAGTGAGTGCATGGGTGTGGAGTTGTGCAGTGCCAATTGCTGGATTTCACCCTCCCAGCAGAGACAGCGGGACAGGCTGATGCCCACAGCGTTAGGGCTTGGAAATGCCAACCATTTTGGGCAGCCAAATAATCAAACTCTGCCTAAACATCTACCTGAAGAGTGACAGCAGCAGCCTACTGCCCTGCGATACTGCCAACGAACCCCTTCTTCACCCCCTACAAAAGCGAAGAGGGTCCCCCAGAGTCTCTCTGAAGCAGACACGCTGTGGGTCTTCCCCAGCCGCCCCGGCAGACACCACAGCCTGGCAGCCGCCGCGCCAGCCCCGTCGAGGGCTCTACATGTGCGTGCACAGAAAGGGAGGGACGGTCCCGGTTGCGAAGGATTTATGGCCCCGGTAGACGCTCGTCACAGGAGATAGCGTCGTCTGTAATTTAAATAGTGCAGTCTGAGGCCGAGACTTGCCAGCCATCGAACACGACGTGGCTGAGGCACGAGCCAAAGGCAGAGTCCCCGAGGCCCTGAAGCGTGGTCCACTTGCCCAAAAGGGCTTTCAGGAGGGCAGGCCAGCCTGTGGCAACCTCCTCTCCCCAGGAGCATGCAGGCCTGGGACACGCTTTTCTCTTGCCAGCGAAGGGAGAAAACACCGGTGTTTTGCTCGAGTCCACCCTGGAAAGCAGCAAAGGGCCAGCGGGACGCACGTGGCTCACCAGCTGTCTTGCAGCCCCAAGGCCCAAACTGGGGCTGGGAGAACAGCGGAGCCCCTCACAAAAGCAGGCAGGAGACATTGCCACAAGTCGCGAGCGCTGCCTGTGCGAAGCAGCACTGCCCACTCGCAAAGCCCAGCTCTCCTGCACAGAGAGGGTAACGCTGGGGATGCTTTGTGGAGACCAGCTGCAGGCTCAGATCTGCACCGTTTCATTGCTCACAGATCTACGTTTTTGTTCGCTCCGAGTAACTTCAGGGGAGACCTTACCCAGGAGTAGTTAAATCACTTGCATCCTGGTTTATGATTTAACTCAGTCACTCTGGCCAAGCTGATACAGATCTCTGTTTCATGCCCTGCAATTCATTGTGTATTTAGCAGGCACAGTCAATTCTTCCACCTTATAAATGTGGAAGGAAGGAACATATAAACCAGACCTGGATTCCCAAAGGTAGAAGCCGCCAGCTTACAAGCTGCCTCTCTGGCATTTTTAAGGTGTATTATTTACATATTGGAAAAAAGCCAACCAAAACCTCTCTTTATGTATTTCTCCCTTACTTACAGAACAAAGTCTACTGCTTTATGAAAATGAGTAATTCAATTCTGAGGTTTGGGCATCTTCATTTATTCCTGAGAACTTGGCATCATCACTCTTCCACATTTGGGGAAAATGAGAGAAGAAGTCAACACAAAATGATTTACAAAAACAAGATTAGTCTGTTTATCCCAAACTAACTCTTTGGATAAAGGAAAGATATTTGCATGCTATGCATAAAATATTAAGAAGTTGATACTTTCCAATCTTGGTGCCGTTTTTATAAACTCTCCTCCCTTTAAGATCATTACAGTTAGCACTCAGAGAATGTCATGAATCTGCTCTTAACTACCAGTAAAGCCAGTTTAATTAACCAGTGAGGCTAACCAGGTTAAGTGCCAGGCGTTTAAGTGGATTGAAAGAAAAGACGTTTGGATTATTAGAACATGACTTGTACTAGTCTGAAGGATCCTAAACTGGAGTGACAATGAGTATGTTTAACATATGCTGAAGTATGGCTGAAAGGCATTCCAGTATAAACAACCAAGGTGGGTAAGTTCCACAACAGAAAATTAAACGGGAAAAAAAACCTATACTAGTAGTCGGTTTAATTTATTTAACATTTTTTTACCAAAAAACCCCAAAAAACAACCCTCAATACAGAATTCATCATGTTCCACAGTTTGTCGTTTTTGTGAATATAAAGCTTCCTAAACTTTTATTGCCAGGCACTCAAAGTTCTGCCATTTTGTGTGAGGACAGTCGGCATGCACGGGTAGTGTCTGCTGACACTGAGAACGCAGGGACACGCAGCACAATACTGCGCTGGAGGACACAGTCTTTAGGGTTGGCGAAGGTTTCCAATTAGGGCGGGCAATAAAAAGAACACATACAATTCATCCTAAATGTTACACGGCTTTGGAACTCTGTCATGTTGGACTATTAAAGCTGTATACTGAAGAAGTACTAATAGCAAAGTCCTACTTAAAAAAAAATAGCATATCCTTTGTGCAGAGGTAGTCTCACAGCAAATGTTACTGCAGGGGTGCCCCTCCACAGCGTTGCTGGAAGATGCAGAGGCAGTGAACACCCACCTCGAATAAAACTCAGTAGGCCATGAGGCTTCATGTCAATGACTGAAAAATAAATCAAATGACTTGGCAAATAATGCCATTATGTGCTTGCAGTGAATCTGGCATTTTACTGGTTATCCTCTCCAAATCAGAAAGTAGATACATAAATATGTATGTAACCAGGAATGTCAGTAGAAATGTCTCTCCATCCTTCCCAGTGCAAATCAAGTATGGGAAAACTACTCTTCTGCAGGTGACCTGTCTCATTAAAGTTATGCCCTAACCGCAACTGAGTTCAGAAACACTAACCAAACTTGGTTCTTACGAAATAAGACTCAACACATCAATTCAGGTATTTAAGCACTGCAGGACCTTATAAACAAAAGACATCATTTAAATCTGAATGCACTTCTATATCGGTTAAGCTGCCTGCTTCAGTGCACCACATGCATTGCTTTCAGTCTGTCCTCTCAGCACAGATGTCTTTCTTCTGGAAAGAAACATCAGCACCCGTCGCACGTGTGGCATGCAGTTCAACAAAAACCTGCGGTTTCGGTTCACGACACAGCAGGCAAAAAATTCCTTACATGAGTTTTGGCCTCAGCTTAAACCTCTCCAGTTCCTATTCTTGAATCTTATTACTTCCTCAAACTTCATTCATTCAAAAACTATTTTGGACCAATTAAGAAATAGCAAAGCACATAAAATCAAGGAGGTTCTTGCTAGGCTTTTACTTATCACTCGCTTTAGCATAAGCTTTTGGAGGCAATCTGCCCAGAGCTGTTGCAAAATGTAGCTGAGAAACACTGGTGTTTCCAGTCTTTTCTTCCCTTCGTTGTATTTTTCTCCTTAAAAAGGGAGTTGCTGCTTTTCAAACTCAATATACAGCCTAAGCAGCAGATGAGGCCAACACTGCTCCCAGCTGAAGCGTCAGCCCTCGAGGTTTCCCATGTCTCATTCTGCACTCAGGCATGTTTGCGGTTGCATTACTTTATTACTTCTGCCAACTTTGTCAGTCTTTACCATGAGAGTCTGTGACACGGAACCATGCACTGCAGCTGCCTGCACATGACAAAAGCACCTCCGTTATTTCTCCACATTCATTGTACTGACCACAGAAACTACCAGAAGTATTTTGTTGCTGTTTGCAGCTGGACACTTCTTGCCGTGACTCTCCAGTCAACGGACTTTGTAAACCACTTAATTCAGGTAACAACGGTACGGACACAGTCCCTCCCAGCAAGAGAAAGGCAAAACCTGTGTGACGACTGCTGGAAGCTTAAGGGCTGAATAAGAGACAGACAATTCAAGGGATTTCTCATTAATCTCTAACTTTGATATAAATATATGTATTTTTATCAGGCAATTAAAAATATGCACCAATTTTTCAAAGGCAAGAAATTGCCATTACCTCAATTTTGCACATTTAGACATTACATGAAGTTCAAAACTTTCCCAGGAAATACTCTACAACAGATGCATCTTTTCCACTCTCAAATTACCCACCTTTCGAGAGTGCTTTTAAGACAGTTAACATTTAATATGAACATAGTAATTATACTTTTACATGTTAGGACAGTGGGCAGGTCCTATTGCTGATGCATTTAATTCTGGCACTCATATTGTAGGAGCTCACTAAATGCACAATTGGAGATACTAGTAAGTGGAAGAAAATGGAAACATATCTAGGATTAACACTCAAGATCTGAAACACACTGAAAAGAGTAAAGAAAACAAACTACATGAAAATTTAAATATTTGTTTCTGTCTGATACAGGCACTAAGAAGTGAATAGTACCAGTCACTGAAAGACATAGGGAATCCGTTTCTTTCAAAAAATGCATTATACACTAAAGCATAGAATAAAACCACATAGCATCAAAAGGATCACAAAGACAATTGATAGTTTTGAAAAAAATGATGACAACATATAACATCTACAACATACGCACACATCCCTTGGAAGTTTTATATATGCTATATATATTTCGAAGTACACACAAGCTGCCTGTTTGGCAGGTTGAGAAAATAGGAATACATCTTGGGAAGGTCATGAAGGAAAAAAAAAAACCACAAAGGAAAACAAGAGTTATTTACATTCAGTAATTCAGTAGCCTTTAACATCTCTATATACATACATACTCTTTCTATATATGTACAGACTGCAATGGGAGCTGAATGAAGCTTATTCCAAACGCAAAAGAAAAATACAAAAACCCCTTGAAATTCACTTGACAAGTGTTTACAGGTTGCAGAGCTTTCTTCATTTACAAAGAAAATACTACACACTGACTAGACAACTGGCATCTTTGGGGAACTTTAAGTCCTTACAAGAGGTGTGTGTTCCCAACAGACCAGACAGTGATTAGAAAAAAAAATGGAAAACTTGCTGTGCAGACGGGGTTTTTAGTGGGTTACAATTGCATTTACTGTGTCAGACATATCTTCAGTATGAAACTAGTTAACAAGTCAAAATTTAGTTGCTGTCAAGAGACAGTTTAAAAAAAGAAACCCCCAAATTTTATCCCTTCAATGCCCAAGTCAAATATGTATCTTCCCCTTCTACAGCATGCTTCCAAAACTCACGCGGTACAGAAATTGCTACCACTTTACATTTAGCTTTACCCATTACCAGAGACATCTATCCTTTATAAATTTTATATTCATTTTAGATGGTGATTTGTATTAAGCAGATCAATGCCACACATTCTTGCCTAGCCTGGTAATTTATGACATGACAATTGGTCTCTCCTTTTTCCTCCCTGTGAGGATGTTTTGTCTTACAGGCAGTGCTGCAAGAAGATACCACATAGCTGTTCCTTATCCCATCCACAGTGCTATTTATATTCCTTTTCTCCCCCGAGCTTTATCAGCAGCTCATGCAAGGAACAAACTACTACCAAAAAACCACACCCCAACCACTGAGCAGGAATTTTCAAGAGAGAAAATGTTTCTGTAGCTTGAAGGCTAATTTTTTTTTGTTGTTAACCTTTAAGATGCTGTAACACTCCAGAGCTGTGGATGCAGATGTTAGTAACTGAATGAGAAAGCCAAGGCATTGATGGTGGCAAGCAGCAGAGCAGGCAAAAGAGAGCAAGTGGGGGAACGGATGTCTGGAACGGGAACAGTTCTTACAGATTTTGTAAGTACTGTCAGTTTTTTTCCCCTCCAGGGGATACAAGTCCATGGGAAGTTTAAGAGGGTGTGAGCAAACAGCACATGCGATGAACTCCTGAAATAAAGTAGTGTGGTTTGGTTATCAATACAGAGAATATTCAACTCAGTATTTGCTCATCCCAACCACCAAAGTTAGCACAACAGGCTGGAGAAGAGCACTTGGGAACTGAAGTGTATTTAAATAATGACTTGGTTTTTAAAAACAAAACAAAACAAAACAACAGTAAAATTACCATTTGTGAACCTACCACTTCCAGAACCATCTTTCTGAGCATTAAGATCTAAAATATTATGTTACCATCTCAGAAGGTAGAAGTTTCTACACCAAGTAATAAAAAAAAAAAAAAAAAAAGACAGCAAAGTCTACACACAGCTTGCTGGTACTAGCTGTTTGGTTCACTGTCTGCTGCAATAGTAATCGGTCAACATACGTCTCAAAAATCCCAATTACTTCTCCTGGAATGGATGCCAAATACATCCAATGGTGGGTACGAAACACATGAGCATCCTCCCCCACCCCCTGTCTGTGGTTTACTGTTTTCCAGGGCATAATCAGCTCCTACTGGTATCACAGCACTCGGGCAAGCTTCCCTTTACTACCAGAGGATTAAAAACCCCTCCCAACACACCTGCCACCTGCATTAGAAGTACTTTACAGAGATGTAGCAGGCGCTATGGCAATAGGGAGCATGCCAATTTATTCTAGATCTGTATTTCCAGTTAGTCACAAGCGTGTGCAGCGGACTCATCCCCTTGACCCTTCAGGCTGGGAGCTGAGGGCAGCAGGCAGACTTCCTTCCCCGACAAGCAGGTGCTCTGTTACCGCACTGGAGTGCCAGCGCAGGCAGCGTTAACAGAACCTCAAGCGAAATAATTCACGTAAGGGAGCTCACCTCAGCCTGAAGTTGTGGAACTTCTGGCCCCATGACTTAGGGAAAAACTCCGTGACACTCGAATCTGGCTCACTGAGCGTTTACAGACGTGACATACGCTACAGTGGATTGCTGCTCTCAGTCTGTCAGGTCAACCTTACTCAAAATATGCATCAAAGTTTAAACACAGTTTACTTCTTGCCTCATTAATGAGTTCAACTGCGATATCTGGACTGCAAGACAGAAGCCTGGTTAAAGCAGACTGGAACATGCCAACTCCTGTCGAATTCCAATTGTACAGACTTGTTAGTTTTTTTTGGAATACAGTGATTGCCTAAACAAGACTCCACTTCTTGTTAGTACAATAACTTTTATTTGACATCTACAAGATCATTATCTTGTAGTTTTTTTGGACAGGTTTATACAATCTCAATTTTTCAATAGTGCAACCTGTGCAAGCAAGAAATGACAAACATTGTCCTTCACTTTCTTATAAACATCTACTATTATAGGCAAAACAAAACTTACCCATATTATAGATAAGTGACTATTCACATTTGTACATTACAATTTCTTTTTAACAGCTCCAGATAAACTCTACAATGTCTTACAACATATTAAACAGTATTCAAGTTACTGGGTAACAGAAACAGCACATACAGCGGAACCCTCAAGTGTTTCCCATTCTCTAATTTACAGCTCAAGTAAGGTTTCATCTTACAAGTGACAAATTAAATTACATTAATGAAGTAAAAAATATAAGATTGTATGCGAGATGGAAGTGAATTTGCACTTAAGTTTCCATAACCACCTCGGATTAAGGAAATGCTTCAATTTAAGGAAAATAGGCATCCAGCCATCTTTGCAGTACACATTAGGAATACCATTAATACATTAAAAATGAACTAATTTTAATTTAAGATGTTTATCACAAAAAGAACATGTTGTAGACTCAAATATATAACCCCCAGGAGAGAACCAGAAAAAATGCAACACCTGGGTATAAACACTATAAAAATGCAATAACCAATGCTGTACAACTAAGATTGTGTTTCTCTCCGAATTCATCTTGTGTGTTTATCCTGTCCATGCCCGTTTCCAAAGACATGCACTGTCAAACAGAAACTGGGAAGGAACCTGAATGCATGATGTGCAACCTCTAGGTTTCATGCTTTTTTAAACTCATAAATTGAAGAGAAAAACCCAATATATATTTTCTATATATATACTCAATACATGCATTCGAGGATATCTCCCACAGCAATGGCATTGATGCACTGCGTTAAACCCTGAGCACTGTATGACAAGATAAAAATAAAGCCTGCTTGGGGATTTTCAAGCATTTTCAAACAAATTGTGGTTTGTAGCTTAAAAGGCCAAAAGTAAAAGCAAACAGGAAGCACTACAGAGAGCATAAGGAAAGACAGATGCACCACCATAAACAACTGCTGGCTTTCAGTTCTACCAACCTTTTTAGATCTCTTTATTCCCAAAGTATTTGAGAGCACACAACTGAACTGAAAAAGTTATATTTCTTTGGAATCTGTCCCTGATTTTTATGCAAGTGATATGCTTTTACAGCCTTTTCCTCAAACACCAAAGTCAACACCTGTAGTTTGTCCTCTTATGCATTGTTGAAATTGGTGATGCTTTGCGGGTGATGCTGCTGCCATATCTGCTGCTGTTGTACTGCAAGCTGTTGAGACTGGTCTGACGTTGACAGGAGGTTTACAAGGGGCGATACACAATTTGCAGGAATGATCAAACCTGAAAACAGCAACAAATCAGTTGTTTCCTAAGCATGCAAACAGTTTGCTCACTAAAACCTCAGGCTGCCGATTCCACCATTTAATTTATGCAACAGTCAACAGCGACCGTTGCCAGTGTCAAGTCTAATCAAGCACAGCTACAAGTTCTGCTTCTCAATAAGAGGTTTATCTTCAGAAGTCTTCACTAGTCCTTTAGGTCATGTAGTAGAAAGAAGTTGCCCTTTTGCCCCAAAGACGAATTTTATTCTTACGTTACCCGCTGCCACGTAAAACCAGAAGTCAGCTACTTTTGCTTTTTCTAGTCTCTCAGAAGTTGGAACACCATGAAAGTTTAAACACGAAAAACCCAGTTTCAACATCTTAGGAAACTGTTACTAGAGTACGAGCTGCCATGATGTCGCACATCCACAGAAGTCCATGTTTAAAAAAAATAAAAAATAAAAGAGATTTCAGCCTCTGAGGTACCTGCTATGAGGGCTTCACTAAGAGGTTTAGCAGCAAGAAATAACGTCATTCTCTTGAAGTCGTTTTAAACTGTTGATTACATGAGACTTTCAGTAGCTCAAAACCCATGAAAACAACCATTTCAAGGGCTTACTATTCTTTGCCAGAAGTGGGAAAAAAAGTGGAACCCT
>VYZV01025553.1:3745-26775 GCA_013401275.1 Pandion haliaetus
TGCCACTGACTTGATTCCTCTGCTCAGCTGGAGGCCACAGACATGGTGCACTGCCATACACCAATATTGTCCATTAATAATGAGAACAAGGCTCGTAGATCCATGACTGTGTAGCTCTATTGACTGGGTTCCTAACCAACTCAGAAAATGCAAGGGGTTTGGAAATAGGGAGGGCAGAATTCATGTCAGTGGCTGGTCAGTGGTATAAATATTTTATTTCTCCTGTCTTCATATATTTCTATTCTGTGTTTACAGTTGCCTATGTCCCTGAATGTTAATCACTGATTCGTGACTATAAAAAAGGACAAGGACCATTATGTGTACTGAGTAACACAGACTTCCCTAATGCTTCCTGGTCAAAACAGAATTTATCATGTCAAGAAAATAACATTCCTTGTTTATAAAATCTCTGGTAACAAGGAACCCGCCACAGCTCTTGTTGTTTTAGTGGCTTGTGACCCTTAAGGTTCTTGCTTAACTTCAATTTCAGTCTGTTGGATCTCATCATACCATTTTAAGAGGGTAAAGAAAGGTCTGTTGTTTTGGGTCACCCAAGATGAGGGCAGTGAAGCATACTTGAGCATAGTACTACTATAACCCACTGGCACATGGCTCGTTGCCTTGGTGCTGAGGATCTTTACACAATGAGTAGAGAAAGTTGAGTAGATAAAAAGAGGATTTGCACAATCAAGTGCAGAGAGCAGGGAGTCACCTGAGTTAACCAGCATGAAATTCAGTCACCATCTCCATTGTGTCAGACTATCTGCCCCTATGGTATCACTTTTTAAGAAATTAAAGTGAACATAAAAAAGGGCACCCTACATACAAAAGTTCCGTAAATTCTTTTTCAGGGTCTGCATACCTGCAGACTAACTGGCTGTTGGTCTCGAACATGTGTTGAGAAGGTCACAAATACAGTTTAACCTCTTACTTTAGCATGGTTAGAATAAGAAGGGCAGAGTAGTTTGCCATCTTCTGGATTAGAAATCTAAAAGTAGTAAAGCAGTGTGGTTATATCTAACACGAGAGACGGGCACTAAATTCTGTAGCTTGAAGGATATGGCATAGGGGTTGGAGGGATATACAAACCCTTTACTCTGTCATTATGGTAGAAGGATAGGATTTATGTGCAGTGTGGTGGGATCTAAGCTGGTCCTGCTTTGACCAGAGAGTTGAACCAGATGACTTCCAGATCCTTGCCAACCTCCCTGATTTTATAAATTTATGATTCTGTGAATAGGTGATGCTGTATTTTGGAGTCACGTTTAAACTGGCGTGAAAAATGGAGGTTGCCTCTGGGAGGAGGTGTGTCACATGCAAAGCGTGGCCATGCGAAAGACTGAAAGAAAACTCCCAGCTGCAGCTTACCCTGTGGCCATCACATTGGGTTCTGGTGTTTTGTGTCGCACTCTGGTGATTTATGAGGTTACTCTGTTTCCTCAGTGACTGCCTCCACGACAGGATTTTGAAACCTGGATCTTGCTTGCCAAATCCATTTATCCATTGAAAACTGGAATTAAATAGTGCTGGAAGCACACAGTCCATAACTCCTCATTCTTCTAGTCACTTCATATTCCTTTATCTCAGCTTCTACCATCTTCTGTGGTTTATGTGTATGCTTTGGCCTAAAGAGACAGTATGTCTCCAATGCTGAAAACATTTATGCATATCCTAAATTTTACTAACCCAAGCAGTTCCACTGAAACTATCAGCATAATTTTACTAAGTAGATGTAGACATGCCATAAAGATTGAGAGCTGAAAATTTACAGCTCTGGACAGACTTCAGTAGAAGAGTGTCCAATGTATCCTCCTTGTGATTTACATTTGTAGTCGAAATATGAGTATTAAATCCAGAATTGTCTTTAGGTGGGTGTGAATTGATGTGTGTTCATAAAGGTGGTTTTATGAGTCACAGTTAGGCAAATAACAGGGTACTTGCTTTGTTATATTTTGTATCACAAGTGCGCCTTGGGTCTCTCGGAGCACCCCACACCTCACTGCTGTGGGTGTCAGAATAACTATTGTGCGTTTTGACTTACGTTAATTTTGGTCTGCTGTGTGCTCTCTCCAGGTCAGCAGAAAGAAACTGACCTTAAGGGGGATTAAGTCTGCTTACTTCACTGGGATTTAGATCATGATTTTAATGATTATTTTGCTAGAATGCTTATGTTTAAATAATAGCTATACTAGAGCTTTCCAGCTCCACTTCTAGTACATGCTGGCCATTAAAGGCTTAATGGATTTTGCACACCTACCATAGTTTCCCATCATTGAAATACAAATTCTAAGCAGAAGAAGATAACTCTGAAAACATCTTGAGGTTAAACTGTTTAACCAACAGCATTTGGGCTTTTTCCTTTACATTATATCTTTAAATCATATTCTTGCATTTATTTAATTATGTAGGTATCCTATCCTGGATGAATTCCATGATATTCACTACTGTACAGATTCATTGCTTTTGTAAAAAGGATTTTTTTTTTTTTTAAATTATTCTAAGGATAAATACATAGGGACTGTTACTGCAGATTTTTTTAGTATTAATTGGGACCATTTGGTAATTTGAGACAGAGCCACTACCTTCCTCAAGTCAAAAAGTAAAATGGAGAAAAGTTACATCACAGAGAGATAACTGTATATTGTATTGCTTCATGTAAGTTTCTATATATACATTAGCTATATAAACATACATAATATATACATTATAAAGACATCTATGTTATGTAAAGACGTTAAAAGTAAATTATGGAGAAAAACACATTTCTTGCCTTGTGTACTATATAACAGGAGTATTTATGCCTTCAAAAATAATGTAAAATATGATGGAAAATGTCATGCCCTCTTGGTCATGTTTTTTGGCTCATTTATTTTACATTTATGGGAACAGGCTTGTCAACTCTAAACCCATCTGGCTCTAGCAGAGGAAAAGAAAGAAAAAGCAGGAAGTCCATTTTTGGCAACAATCCTGGGAGGCTGAGCCCTGGGGAGTCAGCTGCTCTTGCCAAAGCATCTGGAAAAGGTAAAGTTAGCATCTTCTTTCACCAGTCACGTGGAATGACTCTCTAATCCAACACATGTACCAGACCAAGTTGCTAAAGATCAAATACTCTACAATGTGTAAGGTGTTGAACTTTGGAATGGTTTTTCGTTAGCACAGCAGCTATTACAGTAACACTATTATAACCAAAGTGTTGAGTGTGAAATGTTAAAATAGGATTACTTGGTCAGGAATATGAAGACCCTAATTCATAAACGATTCAAAACTACCATGCATTTTAAGTGATGTATCTTAAAGTTTGTATTTTAAAAGGTGTGAATGAGTATTTTCAAAGTACAAATGGAAGGCAGAACTGTTGGGCTGGATCCAGAAAAGGATTTTTAGTGTCTGAAGTAGGACTTAATTGCCTAAAATTTGGCCAAGTCCAAATGTGTAATTGTGCAAACTCCCGTGTTCCACCTTGGAGGTATTTAGACTCCACAGGTGATGCAGTTTGTGAATTTGGAAATTGTACTTCTGCGTACGAACAGATGTAAAGAAATATAGCGAAAGTACAGAAGAGGTTCTGGAGCAGGGATGAGACCCAGACCCCTGCCTTTCAGGTGAATGCCATAAACGAAAGTTACAGAGTTGTACCCTTTCTTGTACTCATTTTCTGTCCCAAGGAACATTGCATTTCTTTGAGTCCAAGGGCATGGCTGCAGCAGACAGGTTTGATTCCCTTCTAGAGGCCCGTGTCCTAAAAATGAAGAAGTCTAGTGCCTAATTGGAAAGGATATAAGTATTTTGCTGCCTTTGTCCCCTAACTCTTACGGCTTCTGTAGACTGCCTGTTTGGAGACTTAGCCAATGAGTTTCAATCTTGCCTCCCTTCCTCATGCAAAATGTGTAAATGAGAAGAAAAGAATTTCATTCCTTTATTTTATTCAGGCAAATGCTAACTAAGTATTTATTGATGAAAATGGTCATTAAACCATCTAATCACAGCATCATTTCAATACTTGAACATTATGTTTCCCTTCATGGATTGTTCTTACTGTATAAGAAGGACTACACTGAGTAGTGTCATTTTCCGGGATCACCTTTTTCTACCATAACCAAAGTATACAGACACACTTCACTAGAAAACATTGAATTTTTGGAGTCTCTGGATCCGCAGCTGTAACTTGAGGGTACTGTTTATTTTCCAGGTCCTTTTGATGTGATGCGGCAGACCTGGGAAGATCCTTGCTCTCCGTACAACTCTCCAGCTTCTCTCAGTGCTATCATAAGGACACCCAAGTGCTATCATATCTCCTCCCTGAACGAGAACGCTGCCAAGCGGCTGTGCAGGCGGTACTCTCAGAAGCTGATCCAGCACACCACCTGTCAGCTCCTGAGGACCTACCCCGCTGCCACACGCATTGACTCCTCAAATCCCCATCCACTGATCTTCTGGCTCCACGGCATACAGCTCGTGGCTCTTAACTACCAAACAGATGGTATGGGCACACGAACACACATTTTGGTACATTTTAAATGTGAAATAAGTCCTTAAACTGTGAATTTGTATTTAACGTTTGCTTTTACCCCTATCACAAGGGTATGTGTACCTGCCGTGCACCCCAGCACAAGCAGGTTCATACCATGACAATCTGGTCCTTGAGAGTAGCGATCCCTGACTCTCAGGAGCTTTATGCCAATACAGCAGATCTCCTGATAGCACAGAAGCACCTGGACAGCAGCACCTTCCATTTTTATTTTTATTTTATTGCTGAAGGTTGTTTTTTTTTCCCCAGTTCAAGTAGCTGTTATCCCTTTCCTATGATTTCAAGTATAAAAAGGTACTGAACTATTTTTTTACTTAGAAGTGCTGCCTTGGATGCTGGTTTAATGTTGATCAAAATATTTTTGGGCCATTTTCTATCCTGTCTTGTGTTCCGTCACCTTTTCGATGGGGGATCTGTTAGGTCATCTACAAAGCTACACAGTTAAAGCTTTTTCATTCTGCAGTTCAGGGAAAATACCTAGAAACTTCTCAGAGAGTAGGTGTAGGCAAGCCCTGCAGTTGGATAAAGACAACAGAAAGGGATAGAAAAGAATGAACTGTTCTTACAGTTTTGTATAACTATTGGATAGATTGGATACATAAATTACAGCTGTCTCTGAAAACCAAGAATGAATTGATAGTACACAACTAAGAAAAAAAAAAAAAGAGAGATACTTAAAACATGTCTTTGTTTTCACTGTTACAGTTTTTCCATTGTACCATTGCTCTTTGTCAGTTTTGGCTGCCTTACTTTCACAGATCTTCCTCTGCAACTTAATGCAGCGATGTTTGAGGCTAATGGTGGATGTGGATATGTTTTGAAACCTCCTGTCCTGTGGGATAAAAATTGTTCAATGTACCAGCAGTTTTGTCCATTAGAAAGAGATCTTGATAATAAGGAGCCAGCTATATATTCTTTAACAGTAAGTACATTAAAAGGGAATTCATACAGCCAAAGAGATAGAAGTAGACAACGTTTAACTACAGTCTAACCAGCATTGCAGTCATGCTTGTTTATGAAAAGACTGAACCTTTAATTGTTGCTTGTACTTTTGAAGGTCAGCATAACTAACAGAAATTGGAGGGGGAAGGAGCAAATAATTGTCTCTATTTTATTTTATTGGCTGGTTTGTATCCATAGTTACTTTCACTGTTTCCTTCACAATATTTGTTGAAACCCAGTCCTGAAAGAATTTTCCCTGGGACTACACAACTGTGTAAAATTATACGTGTGCCTGGATGTTTCACATGTTTGTGAACACTTGAGAAGCTACACAAAAAGCCATTAAGAAAAGCTGTACCGAACCTTAAAAAAAGATTTTTTTAAAAAGTTATATAGTAAGATACATAATTCATGGATTTATGGCCAAAAAGAAAAATGTATTCTAAGAAGCTAGTCCCTTCCAGGAAATGTTTCAGAAAAGTGAGATTCATAAGAATCAAAATCCTCCCAGCTGCGGTAATTGCACACCTAATTCTTGTGTCGTGTATGCCAAAGCAAGCCAGAGGTCAGTGCCATCACCCCAGAGTAATGGAGAAGAAAATTTGATCCTTTTTGACTACGTTACTGGTACATTCTTTCTGGATTAACTTTCAGATGCCTTGAATGGTTACACTCATGATGTATAGTGTATTTTTTTTTCAGAGGAAAGATACCATAGCAACGGCATGGGGGGGGTTGAAGCTGCTCTGCTTCTGAAGTTACTGCCCTGGCAATTACCAAAGTAGGGGAGCGTTGTAATTAAATCAGCATGTTAACAAACTGTGCTTAGCAGCATGCTAAACGATATTTAGCTCAGAATCATGACAGGAAAAGAATTACTCCACTGATTGGTATCTCTGTGTACTCCTCGGCTTCAGATTGTGTCTGGACAGAACGTCTGCCCTAGCAATAGCATGGGCAGTCCGTGCATTGAGATCGATGTGCTGGGGATGCCTCTGGATAGCTGCCATTTCCGGACAAAGCCCATTCATCGCAACACTCTCAACCCCATGTGGAATGAACAGTTCCTTTTCCGGGTTCACTTCGAAGATTTGGTCTTTCTTCGGTTCGCAGTTGTTGAAAATAACAGCTCAGCTGTAACAGCTCAGAGGATCATTCCCCTAAAAGCTCTAAAAAGAGGTACAGTATAGTTTGTAGTGACACCCTATGCCAAAATGGTCCGGCAGATAGATTCCTGGACTGAGTCCTGCCGGAGGGATATTTTTAATCAACTGGTTGCATTCTTCTAGAGGAGACGGAGCAGATATCAGACAACATACTTTTCCCTGGCAGTATGATGCTGATCCTAATAGACTCCCTGGGAGCTGGAGGCTGCCCCAGTGACTTGTAAAAAGTCGGATCCTGTGCAGAGACTGGGGCATCTTGTACGCAGTTGCTCTGATCCTGAGCTGAGACTTGCTGCTCAGTGTGGAGTGGTTTCACTCCCTGCCTTGTCCTTTGCCCAAGAAACTGCTGTAACTGGTGATCACTGGGCAGAGGGGAGTCGCAGTTCTTGCAGCCATAGCTGGAGGAGAGGTGAAGGAAGGGTGAGAAAAGGTGAGAGAGGTGAGGAAGCATCATTAATTCTGTGACACCTTGCGGGGGGAGTTTCCATATTGCCAGCAGCTCTTTAGCAGAACGGTAAAAATGCTTCCGCATTCGCTTTGTGCCACTGTAATACCGCACAACAGTCTTGGTATATGAGGAGATACGGCCATAGACATGCATTTTCCCAGTGAGAATTTGTCCTTGTTTCATCCATATTCTAATATTTAGCTATTTCATGTATGAATATATTGAATAATATGGCAAAGCAAGGTAGGCAGCTATATGAGCCACTCAGCAGTTCATAGCATTTGGGTTACGCTGTTGTACAGACAAAAGAGTGTTAATGCAGCGTTATTACGGTGCTTTAAATCCTATAGGTGTGGCAAATTGTAGCTATAAATACAGCAAATTTGAGTTTTCCATTTGTGAGGCTTGTGTCCTAGGATGTAGCAAAGTACTTACAGAAGGGGTTTTTCTCTTTAGGCTATAGACATGTCCAGCTCCATAACCTGCACAATGAAGCATTAGAAATTTCCAGTTTGTTCATAAACAGTCGGAGAATGGAAGAAAGTCCCTCTGGAAACACTCTGCCTGCATCAATGGTAATTTAATTGGGTTTTTGTGAATGCCATGTATTCTTGTCTTAATGACTACTATGGTCTGAAGACTTCTAGAACCAGACTGTTCAAAGAAGTTAACCTCTAAACCTGCCCATTTTTTCAGAAATACCTTGATGCCTAATTCTTTTGGGCTTCCGTGGAAGTAAGGTTATCCCACCTGGCAGAAATTATGGGAGGGTAAATATTTTCTAAGTCTGGCTTCTGGTGTATTTAGGTATAGCGCAAGAAATCCTGTGCTGCAGAAGGAGTGTGGTTGAGCAGTAGGGTTCAAAGCTGCCTCATGCATTCCTTTATGCATGAATCATAAGTGATGCATTTGGGACACAAAAAGATGTAAATTACCGACAGCTTTGAGATAATGAGAGTAAAACTGGTTTCTGTTATGGAAAAGACGGAGTCTATTGCCATAAATATGTATGTATTTATGTACGTTTGTGCACATCTCTATGTTTATATGTACAAAGATGTATACATACACATACAGGTGTGTGTATAATGTATATAAAAATACATATGTATGTATGCATTTATGGACGTGTTGTATTTTTTTTTAAATAGCTCTTAATGTTAGGTTACCTGGGTTACATGTGTTTTAATAACTTTAAGCGTGTATATTATCATTTTGTTGATTCCTAAAACCTCCTGAGCTACTGTGTGTGCAGCAGATGTTATCCTGCTGTGAATCCGGGCTGAACACGTGTATCTTGGTGAGTTACTAGGACAGAAAGGAAGAACATAAATGGTTTGGAGGGTAGAACGAAGCTACAGATTTTCATCCAGTAATTTGTATGCTGAATCCAAATAGTCTGAGCTCAGCTAGAATGGATAATGAGCGATGGAGGTCTACCCTTTGTCCAGTGGCAGTTACGTACTCTCACTGGAAAACTTCCTTTTTCTTCTTTCTCTTCAGCTTCAGGGTAGGGTGTGGTGAGGCCTTTTGGGGGTTGGTTTGGTGGTGGCAGGTTTTAATGCCTTGATCTGTAGCGTAAGAGCCATGTATTAGCTGGACAGCTATGCTCTGTCAAGGTCCTTACAACTTGTGTGTACAGTTTCTTTTAAGGAACCTAAAAATAACATGCGTGTGTAAAAACAATTTGGTAACCTGTTGAACGTTGTCTGAACAGTTGTTTAGCATGGGGGAAAGGAAAGCTGCTGTGACTTCCAAAGTGACAATTCATGGAATTCCAGGCCCAGAGCCTTTCACTGTTTTCAATGTAAGTGGGGGGACCACGGCTGCACAGCTTCTCCATCAGGTACGTTGCCCGCTGAATTGCAGATTCTAACTGCAAGAATGCACACTAACATCATTCTGGACATTTGTCACCCGGCATTTCTCACGTGCAGGGTTGTTGTAGTCCATTCACCACAGCAAGGAGGTGCTTTAGAAATGTATTACTGTGGAATTAATTACATTGCAAACACAGAGTATCATCAGTGAAATTTTCCTAATCTTGGCTTCAGAGAATGGGTTTATAATCTTGGAACACACTCCCTGTTAGTATTTGGGCATAAGCAGATGAGAGAAACAATCTTTCTGACTGACAGAGGCAGCGGGCTGTCCTTACAACAAGGGCAAACATTTCTGTGCGATTCTTTGAACTTGGGCACCATAGGAATACAGAGTAAAAGTTAAGAGGGCTAAGTTCATGAGTAGAAAAGCCAGTTAACTCAACAGGGATTGTTATTCTAGCAGTGGGAAAAGACTGTGCTGTCCTGGGATTATGAATAAATTGTCTGGCCAGCCACCCAGGACAGAAATAAGCTTAAATAGTACTGCCTTGTCTGGAATAGTTGAACTGCTTGGCGAGGCTAAAGAGAACAGTACATTACCCTGGAGTAAAATATCTGAATAATAAATAGCACATCAGAACTCTTCCCTGCACTATCAGAATAGTTATTGATTCTTAAAGCTTCCTTATTCATTCTCATTTATAACTACTAATTATGCAGTGTTTATATTTAGCATTCTCATTGCTGTGTGTTTATTGTGGTCTGTCTTAGCTCTTGGCTACCACAAAAGGCATCGAGTTATGTGCTGCAGACTATTTTCTGATGGAAGAGAAAAGTTTTATATCTAAAGAGAAGAGTGAATGCAGAAAACCACCATTCCAGAGAGTGATTGGTCCTGAAGAAGGGCTAGTGCAGCTTTTGAACAGTTGGTTCCCAGAAGAAGGATATGTTGGACGGATTATCTTTAAAACCCGAGAGGAAGTAAGTCTGTTTTAGATAAATTGTTATTTACAAAGGTAGCTAAAAACACCTGTTAGGACCAGGAAAAAAAGGGTGCAGCATTTGTTTCACTGCTTGGTGAGTAATGTCAATGCTGTGTGCGTTGTTTAAAACCAAACATAACTCTTGGTTGAGCACAACTAGACTTTATGCACCTGTGTGATACTAACTTGACTTCACTCAGCTCTAGTGTGACCGATGTGGTGTTTGATGATTATCGCTTAGTCAACAGTTCAATGCCACTAGCTTACTGCTTTGACTGACAGTTCCAATTTAATGCAAATCTAGATTTTGATGTGATAGGAAATTAATATAAAGAAAGAGAATACTGAAGAATCATAGGTAACAGAACTCCAGGCTACAATTATCAGTTTAGACGTCAGCAACTTCTCTGTTCAGAAAAATTAGAAAGGATTTTAATATTAAAGAAGTCTAAAAAACCTCAAAGGATGATTAAATTATCAATGATAGCCTAAAATAATGAAATAGGTATTTTCTTTTAATTTAAAGGAGGAAGATGGAGCAATTACTTCAGTTTAAACTATGAGCAAAACATGCACAGCCTGAAAATATGCTAGTGCCCAGGCTTGTGAGAGAGAAACAAAAACCCAGAAAGACACCGATCTCATTTTCAGAGGCACTTCTTTTGGTCAGTTCAGCGTATAATAATGCTTCCTTGGTCTGAACGTAGTAATACATGTACACGTATGGTTATAGACACAGATTTTACATACAAAATGGCAGAGATCCTCTGGGATCCTTTAAAGTGGAAAAAAAAAAAAATTAACTGTTTATTTTGATAAAGCTTCAATTTGACAAATTACCATTATATTACACAAATCTGTAGTCTTCCTCTATTTCTAATACTTGGACCAAAAATTACTAGGTAGAAATTTGTCTGTGGAAATAGTACCCTACTGAATGCAGTTGTCTGCAACACTTGCTTTTCAAGTGTACGCGACCACAAACGTGTCACTGCCAAACCCTATTCTTTCAGAAAACATGGGTTAAAATCTTAGCGTATGTGAAAATTATGCTGTAGTGCTAGTACCTCAAAGCATTATCTGTAATTTTGAGCCTTTCTGCAGATAGCAGCCTCAGATCTTGGAGCTAGAAATGAAGCTGCAAATTTGCGTGGAAAAACAAGCAGTGGGCCCACTGGTAGGGTGTGATAACGCAGCCCGTATTTACAGCTTATATGAGTTCAAGCTGTGTTACAAAGGGTTGGAGAGAAATGCTTTATCTGAGAGAAGGTGCAGGTAGGAATTCTGTCTAAAATCGGCAGTAGTCACAGAGCCTGAAAAAGGACAGAGAAGCAGCCTTCCTCTTGCTCCACAGGAAAACGTTCGCTCAGACTTCTTGCTCTCTAAATTCTTTTGGCTTTCCTTCAGGGCCAAGGTGAGAAAAGGACACCTCCCACCCTCTCCCATCGTAATGCCACCATTACACGACAAAACATAATTTTGCATACATAAGGAAATAGAGGATTTAAGTGTTCATTTTTGCACAACGTGGTACTATTCATAGGTCTCCTCTTCGTTGCCTACTATGAAAGGTATTCCAGACACTGATGTTAGAAGCACAGGTATTTATTATTAGCAATAGTGGCTCGTCAAAACTCTTACATAGAAGACTTGCGTTTAATGAAATGGAGCTGGGACAGCAGCAGAGTCTCCAATTTTCATGTGTTAAAAACCTTTAGTGCCCACCAACTATTAAGTTACCTCTCTGAAGTAAAGTAATTTGGCTCTCCTTTTTTCTATAGAATTTGAACGAGAGAAACGTCTTTCAAGAAGCAAAGGAAGATGCAGCCATCAGCTCTGAGGATGACAGTTTCTTTGTTCAGGTACACGATGTCTCCCCAGAGCAGCCACGCACTGTCATCAAAGCTCCCCGCTTCAGCACAGCTCAGGATGTCATACAGCAGGTAAGCAATGCTCTTCCATGTAGTAGGTCTGTAGCATGTAGGGTGGAGGCTGGTTCTCGGCACTAGCTGAGGAATCGGTTTAGGAACCTGAATTTCAGGGAATGCCGCCTTCTCTTTCTGCTTTTAAACAGACTCTTTGCAAAGCCAAATACTCCTACAGCATTTTGAGCAATCCAAATCCAAGTGATTATGTGCTCCTGGAAGAGGTGACCAAAGAGCCAGCAAACAAAAAGTCCTCGACATCTAAACCGTCTCAGAGGATCCTCTCTGATCAAGAGTGTGTGTTTCAAGCCCAAAGCAAGTGGAAGGGAGCAGGAAAATTTATCCTTAAACTCAAAGAACAGGTTCAGGTAAAAGACTAAATACTTTGCAGCAGGTTTTACAGATGGTGTGTGATCAGCTTAATGGGAACCTACTTTCAATGGGAGGCACACGTGACTGGCATGAGGCTGAGCGGAGCGAAGAGACGACAGCAAAAAGCGGATTCCTCTCTTCTCTGCACTTCCCTTACTTTTCTTTGCAAACCTGCTTCAGTTATATCCAGCAACTTCATTCCCTCACAGCCTGCAAAGCCCATGACTACCTTTATCTTTTGCTACCAGCTTTCTGTTTTCACAGTCTTCTGCCTGTGCATGCCATGCTCCCCATCATAGTAAAGCAGGACTATTCAAATGGGCAGAACTTAAAAACTGCTGGAATAAAGTCCCCTTTATTCCTGCCCAGTGAAAAAGTTGTTTTGTTGCTTTATCTCAGGCTTTCGAAAATGGCAGGCGCAAAGTATGTGCCTGCTGGGAGAAGGAGCAGTGTTCTCCCTTCCAGCAGATGCCACCCATCTACAGCAGTTGCTTTAAAGTAACCAACTGTCATAAGCACAGATTTTTATACAGTTTATACCAAATTTGCTAAACATATCTTTGACAATGCATAATTTTCAATTAATTTGTCCAGAACAATCAGAAGAATGTGCTTGGCTATGAAAGCACCGCACCACTGAATTTCAGAAGGGAGGCCTGCTTAGAAATATGTTGTGTTTTCATATTAATTCTGTATTTCACAGCTAACAAACAGCCTGTTAAACCACTTCTAAGATGCGATTTATTTTTTTTTCATAGGCAGCACGAGATGACAAAAGAAAAGGCATTTCCTTTACCAGTGAGCTCAAGAAGTTAACCAAGTCAAGTAAACAGTATCGGGGATTCATATCGCCACCTCTGCAGGTCTCGCCAGACAGTCCGCAGAGCAAGGATGAAAGGTCTGCGTGCAGTTTGACTTTCAGTGACATGGAATAATAACCGCCACTGCCTACAGTACAGTCTGTTAAGGTAGGAGATATTGATTCTAACGCTGAGCAGTCATTTAATACAGGATTTTCAGAATATTTTGTCAAAGTTGTGGTTGGTTAAACCATAGCGAGGTACAAGGGACTGACAGAAAGGTCCATGAAATGCCTTATGCATCGGTGTGCATCGGCACAGTGAGATCAGGAAGGGCTCCAGTTACTTATTACGGTATTTGCTACAGTGAATCAGAATGGTGTGAAGAGTGGAGTTTCACCCACTTTCTCTGCCCATTTTAAAAACAAAACCAAAATATTGCATCCTGGTTGGTAGGCATTTTAATCAAATTAACAATGTCCTGTTACGCTTTTGCTCTGGGCCAAAGTAAATGGAAGTATCCAGTAGGGCTTTTGTTATTTTTTGTTACATGCATATATAGTAAGATCATCAGGACTGATGCTCTCCTTTTTAGCTAAAACAAGGTCATAGTATTAATTTCTCTGTGTGGAAATTTTGTCAGAAATGTTTAAACATTTTTACTATCCTTTCTGTATCTCTTCAATTTCTTCCATCTTGCTTGACTTAAAACAACAGCTGAAATACCCAACATATGACTGTCCTGTTTACATGAAGACAGTGCATGTAACTTGTCCACTGACGTACGCTAACCAGATATTTGCATAGTGCTACTACAGCACTGAGATGTCACCTGAGAAGCTACAGCTCATTGTAAATGAAGAAATCCTTTTTCAGTGTTGATAATCCCTTCTCACGTATGGCCAATTTAAGATTACGTTTTTCTTTCCACATAAACCTATTAAAGCATTATTTGACATGCACTGGCATACTACTGCTAATTCATTACATTAACAGAAGACAAGTACTATTTTAATTTGCAAAATAAGGTATCAAATAGGACGGCACAAATTTGATACCTTATTTCTAGGCTACTATAAAAACCCTACATCACCAAAACAATCCGAATTCAAGAGAAGTAAATTATGGAAAGATGCCCATCACGTTCCCTCTTCTTCTGCATTTGTTCTTTCATTTCTTTGAAAACGAATTTACATCAGTGAATCTTCCTGCAGTGCCTTTGAAGGAACCTGCTGCGGACTGAACTGGTCAGCAACTGTGTGCCCTGTGCTATATAGATGCTTAATCCAGGCAATGCTGCTGGAATAACATCCAGAATCTGGGAATCCTAGGTGGGATGATGTAGATTGGAAAGATGCCTGTCAGCTCTCAGAAGATTCAGCTCTTCCTGTATCTTCACAGCTGCAGATTCTCGCTAGGAGGATGAAGAAGTTTTCCCGGACTGTATGTTGTAAGCAAACATGTGTCGTCGCCCTCCCCTTTTTAAACAAAACATAATTTTAGCTAGTTGTGTCCAGGGAAACTGAAGGCAGAGAACCAGCGTGTTCTTTTATGTGTATTATATTAAGATAATGCACTTTTACCTGAAGATTTCTGTTAAACACTGTGTTAAGTGATTGTAAAGAGATTTAAATATACTGTAACTTCCTTCACCTATCTGTTTAACTTTGGTGAATATACAAAAAATGCTCAAATTATTTATGGTTTATCTACTTTAACAGAATAATGTACAATAGCTAAAATACACCTAACTGGTAGTGGTACTTTGACAAGGAACAACATTTTCTTCTTACGAATTCTAGTTTTCCAGGCTTGTGTTTAAAGAAAGAATATTTATTATCATGTTCCAAAGTACATGCCATTGTATAATATATTTATCATATGCTACTTTTTAGAAAATGCAGAATTTTTACCTCTCTCTGGATTTAGGGGAAAAAAATGTTTGAACTTTTCTGGTTGTTTCTTTTCAGCACAAGGTGTTCAAATACTCAAAACTGACCAAACTCAAAACAATGCATTGATAAATGTAATTAACATTTGAAAATTTTTAATTCGAAACACATTTTTCCATACAGTCAGGAAATGTCTTTTTAGTTGTCTGTTAAATCCAGAGAGTATGAAGAACTCTTACACCATAACTCTTGACGTTTTTGTTTACGTAGAAACACTGTTGTAAAGTTTTATGTTTGCCGAATTCATCTTTTGATACTTAAGTTAGTTGTGGTTGTCTCTTTTTTTCCTCTGTGGGAGTTATTAATGTGTTTACTTACGTTAAAAAAATCCATACTAACTCACAGGGTCACAAATGGAACAATTGCTCCATTTTGTCTCCCTAGAGCAATCCTTAAACAAAGCATTTCAGTTACCTGGTGTGACTACATCAAGAAATCCATGAATACAAGGAGAGATTCATGCACTCCGTTATTCCACATCGACTTCAGCACTTGAGTACAAAACACTGCTGCATCAGGCAAGATAAAATAGCAGTGTAACTAAAATGAGGTTTATGTTTGATAGTGCAGGGATGAAAGGGCAAGTAAGGCAGCAGTCCTGTGACAACCCCCAATAACTAGAAAATGAAATAAGAGAAAGCAAAGTCATTATTAATTGGCATACAAACAAGCAGACAGAACCCACGTTGTGTCACCAGAAGTCTTACACTCTATGCTACAGAAAATTCCTATAATGTAGCCATTACCAAAGCAAAAAAGTGCCCTCTTGAGGTCATTTGTAGCTTTCAGGAAAAAATAACCACAAACACACAAAAAAGTCAAATTTCCCCGTGGCGCAGCTTCCCTGAGGCCACGCATTTCCCACTGCTTACCTTCAGTACTGGTGTAGTAGCAAAGTAGCATTTTGCAATTCAGCACTATGATCCAATTAAAAACCCAACCGCCTCCTAGCTCAGCCTCTTCACTCCTGTATTACGAAGTCTACCAGCCCCTGTAAGAAGGAGTTATGCCTTCTCCCTGCTCCACCCTCATGGCACATGCATAATGCAAGACTGATAGTAAAATGTTAAAAGTGACAATTTAGCCATAGTTTTATATACAGTTTGCTCTGGAATATTTTGGAATTACTAGGAAATAGTTACATTAACCTACTGCACAATTCAACTCGTGCAGCTTTTTTTTTTTTTTTTTTTTTTTTGCCAGAAAGACTTTCTANTTTTTTAAACGTTAGTTTCATTCTCTCTTATTTGACAAAACTAGCAGGTTCACATCACTAAGAATTTTTTCTTTTGGTGTTTTTACAGCATTTTAGAACCGATATTTACCTTCCTATGGAGTTTACCCTTACCTGTTTGCCTTTTGTTTTGTTATATTCAGCAGCACTGAAAATTCTTAACATCAGCTGTAGTATCATAGTAGCCTGGAAGACATGCTTGCTAATTCATTAGCTTCAACACAGAAAGTTCTTACACCCATGTCATCATCCACTAATGGTTTTCTGTCACACAGACCTCAAAAGAAAAAAAAACCCTTGGGAAAACATCACATTGTGTAACGCAGGTCTAAGACTAGCCTCAAGTCTAGTGGCAATTTAAAAAACAGTAGTTTTGTGCTATTTATGCTAATACAGTATTTTTCTAGCTGTGGGAATAGTTTATTAATATAAGTATCTTCCCCATCAAAGTCTAAAGCTGCTTTTACTGCTGTTTACCACAGTGAAAGAGAACAGCAAAACATTTGGCTTTCTATTAAAGAAACCCAACTTTATAGGCATGTAGACATCTGGAATGGTGTAAGGCTAATTACACTGTTCCAGTATTTTCATTAATGTACATCTATCACCTACTCTCAAGTTTAGGTATTGGTAAACATCTGAGTAAACTTTCGTCGGTAAAATGTGGTCTATTTTGGGGTTGGAAAGGAATACAGTATCCTTCCCTTTGTGTTGGTTCCAAGTATCCTAATAATGAAAATACACCACCACTTGAAGCATTAAAGGGCTGGGGGGGGGGGGAAGTGAAGAGGGCGCGCGAATATTGTTAACTTTTGTGAAAGCCCAGTTAAACCGCTTTCACGTGCTCAGCTATTATTCTAATAGGAAAGCTTATTCTGCTTAGCCACAGATTTTATTTCTGCAGGAATACCTGTCCACGCATTCCTGTGACAAGACTGGTAAAATAACTTTGTCCCCTTCTGGGCTTTTGGCCGGGCATGGACATCAATTAGGAAAATACGTTCATTTTTACCTTAGGAACTATTTACAGGAAGCTGCTTCCAGGATAAAGTTTGAAAGAAAGGAATGTAAATAATCGACACCTTCCAGAAACATGCAGTCTGTGAGTGGTAGCAGGCCTCACGCTGAACAGTTTACAGGTGGAAATCTCACGCTCTGCTGCCTATTGGCAGAAATACAGAAGTATTTTATTGCGTACTATTCTAAAACCACTGTTACTTTTCTATCAGTTTCTTATATTTTCCTTGTGTAGCATGTGCTGCTTGCAGTGGTGTGACAGTGTGGGACAAAAGCTGGGCAGCCACAGATCCTGGCCCTGTTGCAGTACTCCTCTGTTTACAGGAACTGCGGCACACCAGGAGGTACTTCCTAGCGCCTGGAGGGTTTCCGGTATCTATCTGACTGATCCCAAGTTTAGCAGTTAGAAGAATAAAAAATACGTCAGTTTTAATTTTTAAAACCTAGTCAAGATTATTTTTATTGCTACAAATATT
Organism: Pandion haliaetus; assembly: GCA_013401275.1. Taxonomy (NCBI): domain Eukaryota; kingdom Metazoa; phylum Chordata; class Aves; order Accipitriformes; family Pandionidae; genus Pandion; species Pandion haliaetus. The sequence goes on from VYZV01025553.1 coordinate 21,412, forward strand.
ACTAGATGAAATAATATCTCAACAGCCATCTTTAGAAAGCTGTCTGCTTCTAGAAATCATGTGCTTTCAAGAATTAAAGACTTTTTAACATGGAAATACCCAAGTATTTCAAGAACACATTCTCTTATATTCATAGTTTGTCTGTCTTTAAAAAAGAACTTGCTGGTAGCTTTACATTTCAGTGAAAGGTTGAATCTGCAGCTTCTGAAACTGAACTGTCTGTTCTGCTCTAGCTCTCCGAATGCTTCAATGAACATTTGGTTTTTAATCACTGGCAACATGTTACTAGTCCACTATACTACTCAGTTTACTTTTAGGGTAGCCCACTAAATGCAACAAAGGTGGCATTTTTCCTGCCTGTGATAAATATTTTGTAACTTCCAGTAGCGATAGACATTTGGCAGAGTTAGCAAATTAGACACAAAAATAAACAGCAGTAAACAGATTTCGCTCCAATACATGTATAGGCTATTTCAGACTGACTTAAGTTGTACAGTTCTCTTCCTCTGCCTCTTAAAGCATGTCAAAGTATTCTGACAATGTGACATCACCATGTGCCAGTCTTTACATTGTTTGGAAACTATGTAAAATGAACAATTTTAAAAGTGACTTTTCCACCTGGACTATTTTCTCTCTGCTGACTTGAAGAATAAACTTGTATTTGTATATGTTGTAAAAAATAAATGGTTTAAGATGTTGACTCTTTGCTTTTTGCCTTCCTGAACTGACGAAGTACTGGAAAATGGCCCCCTTGGAATTTTTCAGAATTTAAATCATATCCATAGTTGCAAACACTTAACAACTAAAAAGAACTACTCAAAAGCTATGGGAATGGCACCCTGAACAGACAAGAAACACGTGTTACCATCAGTGTTATGTAGGCAGTTCTGTAATCTACATAGTAAAATATGTATTTTCTAATCCATTATGAGATAGATGTCCGTTCCAAAGATGCTTGTGAATTTATGTTTAACTACTTGAAACTTGGTGAACTTGTCCGATGATTAAAACTAAAAACACGTATTAAAATAAATTACTTATAAAACTATCTAAGGAATAAATACCTAGAGAAAAAGAAGTATTTTCTGATGATTGTAAGGAGGTTAAGCGACTTGAACAAAAGCTTTGCAAAACTTAAAACACACATCATTATCGCACCATAGGCTAAACACTACACCATGTATTAGCTGCCGGCCAGGGACAGCCCACCACACTCCCTTGTAGAATGGAATTCACATAAAGCCAATACTCACTTTTGAGTTATTTCCTTGTATTTTACTTACTGTTTGCAAAGCCAACATGCAGCTGAAAATGGATTCTAAAACAACCAAGCAATAACTAATACTTGGGGAATGGGGAGAAAATTACTTCCAAGATAAAAAAAAACCCAGCATTTAAATTCTTACCTTGAATTTGTCCAGTATTCTTGACAGCGATGGTTTATTGAAGACATTGTAGTAGAGCATTCAATCATGACGATAGTTCAGAACTGAAGTCCGTAATCTCAATTCATCGGAGGGAAAAAACCCCACCAAATGCAAAATCATTTCCAAGATAAGATAACTGGTTAGGAGGCATCAGAAGAAAACCAGAAAAAATGCAATACATATTCCAGATCTCTAGGTATCTTAAACATCAAAAACATCAATATTATGTTAAAATTTCCAATATATTTATTAATTTATCAACACAACCCAGTGATTTTTCAGAAACACGTATGTCTATATTCTGTTATAAAAATTAGAAAATATATAAACAAAAATACTATAATGCACAGTTGAAACAATTTTAAAATGACCTGGTTTTGTATCTTTTTAAATCACTGATGTGAATGTTCGTTGTGGTTCCCAAGCCCTGAGCACATGGCCTCGGTGGTTAAGTAAATGGAGAGGCCTTGTAACTCCATGTGAAAAACTGCTGTTACAATTTTCTGTGTTTCTATATTCAAACAAAGCCTACTTGAGTTCCTTTAACGAGGAGTGGAAATCTCTTTCAGCCAATCTTCCTCCGTAATTAGGAAGCCAACTGAACGTGACTGACAGATACATTTACGACAAGGATGATTCCTTCAAGTGTTTAGCAAAATCCAAGGGTTTGTGAACAACAGTCTCACTGATGTGTTGCTGAAGCTGTTTGTTTAGCTCTTCATCTATAAATGAATCCATTTGTGAGAACGTATCCTGAAAATTACAAAATATTAGCTGCATTACTAAATAAGGCCAGTATGTGCTTTCCATGCATAGCTTAAAATTAGCAGTCCTGTTTCCCTCCCATGCCCCGGGTCATCTAGACTAGACCTATGGAACTGGCAGCTCATGTATATCTGGCCTGCCAGTAAGTTTCACTTGGCCTGCAACAAAGCCATGTGTTAGGCAGTCCTTCATAAGCTCATGGTTTTGGTGAGGATTTTTTGTTTTGTTGTAAACTGGGCTTTAGAAGAATACTTACGACACATAGCCACAGCTTCCAACTCTGAAGGTGCTTATACACTGCTTCCTGTTCAATACCCCTTATAAAAATAAATCAACCATCTCTGATCAGAAGGCCACTGAAACCAATAATGCTAACAGTAGAGGTTGTGAGTCAAAGGAATGCCTTGACCCTGCCTCAAGAGATCCCTTCTGCCTGCAGCCACCTCGGAAGCCCTCCACTCTTTCCTGGTGCCGAGATGGGGACAGTCATGCACATGATTTATACCTCCCCTGTTAAAAGTCTTAACACTCACAGAGTCCAGTACTTTGTGCACTCAGGGAAACTCAACTCCAATTCAGAGCTTCTGTCAACAGGGGGGAGATGCTGACAGACAACGGCAGCGTGGCACACAGAGAAAAATATGCAGGACAGATACAGTAGAACTTAAGATACTGCCAAAATTTGATAAATGAGCCAAACAGCCAGAGAGCAGGCAAGACCCCAAGGTAATCTTCCCAGTTATGTCCACTGTAACTGCCTGCGGACAGTTTGTTCTCTCCATTATCTTTCTCTTTCTTTGTTTCTGCTGCCTTAAAGAGCTTGCGCATTTCCTTATTCAAGCACTATACGTATCTCCTATCTGCTGTTCCCAGCCTTGTTCTGTCTGAGCTGCTAATCTAACACCCTAATAGGACGGACACGTCAAGAAGTCATTGTAAAAAGACAGAATAATTTAAGTACAAATACATTCTCAGAAGCTGCTTCTCTAAAATGGAAAAAAAAAAGTGCTCTCAAGGCTTTAACTGACATTACTTTGTTACAAATCAGAGGCACTAACAAAGTTAATAGGTTATAATGTTTTCATAGGAAGAAAGAAAATTAATTATCACTTTTTAAAAGGACACACCACTCACTGGACATTTAATGGAGGCTGGCATCTGGAACACATCCAGTGCTGAGGATCTCAAAAGCGTTCACCCGTTTCTCCTCTATATATTAGCTCTTTGTTCCTTTCGAACTTACACTTTAAAGCTATAAAGTGACACTAATGGGGATCAGTATCCTTCTACATACTGAATGAAAGGCTCTGGAAATCCAGCTGTCCTGCCAACTACACACACTGGGGAAAGAGCTAGCTGTTTATTACTGCTTTTTGAACAAACATTAGTTCATCATTACAGAAAAGGGACACGGCAATCTGCACTGAACCACTGCAAAGTGCAAAAGGCAAGTAAAATAATAGCTACCACATTCATCTTGCTGCATTAACTGATGCTATGGGAGGTGAAACTATTCATACAGCTTTTCTTCCTTCTTTATAGTCAGTGCTATCTTACCCCAGTTAAAAAAAAAATACTTGACAGAGAAAGTAGAGAAACCAGAAAGCCAAACTAAATATGCTAATGCCTGGGCACTGCATAGTCAGCCAGCAGATACAGGTTATATTGGTATATCACGGTTAAAAAAGGACACAGAGAGATGAGATGGTACCTTTCTTCTGGGTGTTACTGATGCAACAGGGGGATTAAAAGTCATTCCTCTCATACTGTATGCCTCAAAAAGTTCTGTAGCAGGCCTATAGCATAAAAACCACAGTGAAAGAAAAATGTCATTAGATACATTTTTCAAATAATACATCACCAAACCAAGAGCAGCTTGTCCCACACACGCCATTCACACCCTCCCTCATGCTTTAAGGAACTCCTCAGAGTAACGAGCACCACCTGGAAAAGATCAGAAGCTAACAGCTGGGAAACAATGCAAGTAAAAGGTGTCTAAATACTCCTGTGGGGGACAGAGGAAGAAACGGAAGACACGAAAACTCTTCTGTTGGCTTGCCAGAGCTCCAAGCAGTCACTGCTTGCCCTGTACATATTTGAAAAAAGTAAAAAAAAAAAAAAAAAAAAAAAAAAAAAAAAAAAAAAAGTGGATAAAGTTTATCTAGCTGATGCTATCTGCTAGAATTTCCAACAGTTCCTTACCAAAGGGTTTTATGAAAGCTACGCAGCCACGGAAGAACCATGAAGACCATCAAATGGGAGAAGAACTGCTTAAAAGACAAGAAACAGAGGTCAGGAGTCTATGATGAGTTTTTGCAACGGCAGGAAGAAACTATGAGGTCTGTGCCAGGACCTATGCTTTTCAACACACTCAAAGATGAGCTGGAGAGCACCAAGTTATTTGTAGCAGTGAGAATGAGCTGCCTGTGAAGAACTGCAGGTAAGACTGTATGAGATGGTCGGTAAAATGGCAAATGAAATTCAGCGTGGAGGAAAAAAACCCAGCAAAACATAGAGAAAAGCAATCTCAGCTTCACATAAAAACAATAGGCTCTGAGCTGACCACTATCACTTAAGGAAAAAAAATCTTGTTGTTATGACTGGTACTTTCATGGGATTGTGACCTTAATGCTGTTTGGAGTTGAAAAGAAACAGAGAACAGAATAGAAAATAGTTACATCAGCGTATAAATCCACAGATCACCCACATCTCAAATATTGCATCCGAGTCTCCCATTTCCTCATCTTGAAATACTTGAATTGGTGAAAGTTCAGGGACAACAAAGATGAAAAGTATGGAACAGCTCCTGTCTGGGCCGGATCCCTTCAGCCAGAAGAGAGGCAGACGGAGGGACAATATGATAGAAGTCTACCAAGTCACATCAGGCACGGAAAGAGCAGACTGTTCATTTCACCTCCCAGAGCAAGAACCAGGGACTGTTAAATGATTGCATGCTGGCACCAGGTTCAAAACAAAAGAAGGCAGGTCTTAACATAATGAGCTGTGGACTCATGGAACCCTTACTGAACAATGCTGTATTTGCCAGGTGTGTGCTTTGGTTCTAAGGACACTGAAGAGTTTTGAAAAGAATTCCATAAAAGGTACTAAACAGAAAATGGTATCAGGTTCAGGAAATCTACCAGGTGGAAACCTGCCGGAGGCTAGGACACTG